>JARYGA010021711.1:0-36237 GCA_030545235.1 Helianthus tuberosus
AGAAACAATGAATCTGGCGTATTCCACTTGCTCAAATGGTTTTTACCCCTTGAATTACACACTATGGGCTGGTATTTGATGTCCCCATTGTCTTCAAAACCTTGTGCCCAAGTGTAAGGCCAAGATCATTCCCTCTTCTCCAAGAAATAATCCTAATGGTTGTGAAATTCCTATAAATAGCTAGCTCCATTCACTCATTTCTTCACACCTTGATCAAATCTGCTCTAAGTGGAGGCAACCACCTTTGTGGAGGCCACCTACCTGAGCATACTTGATCATTCTTCCCGCTTGGACCCTTTGTAAGTCCTCTTCTTGCTTGTTCTTGTATTTCAAGCATGAAAGTCAAACAAGTTTGACTTTTAGCTTTGACCAGTCAATGGTCAACACAAAGTTCCATTGAAATTGGCAACGTGAGCGTAATCACGATGGTTATAGTCCCTTGTGACTATACCTACTAATTACCACGTTGACTAGGCGTAGTGACGAGTCGTAGTTTCGGCCAAAATGCGTGTTTATGCGTATTTTGTAACCAAACTACTCTTGGGTATCAAAACCGTTTGTCTTGATACCAAACCTGTTTTCAAACTTTTACGCCCGGTAGTAGGTAGTGGTACCATAGGACTTTACAAATCCCGTTCCTAAAATCCTAGGTTTGTTTGGATGGATGGAATGACCGAATCTGAAAACATTTCTTTTTGATAACTTTTACTCTACGGTTATCCTGCTGTCGCAAGGCTTGAATGTAGGCGTTTAACATAACCGCATAGATGTTGTATCAGTAAAGCATGCATTATTCTAAAAAGCATAACTTTTGATTTATTCAAATACTTTGTTTTGTACATTTTTACTTGTGGTTTAAGTAGTCTCATTTTACTTACCATACATAACTTTTGTTTACACGTTACATGATTTGCATTTGATGGTTTTCACACAAACATTTGACATTTGACTATACATAAACATTTTTACATTGGTGGTTTGTTTTGTTTGGGTAAGTGATTTAAATAACGAGGCGTGTGTAATAAGATAAAAACATGGTGGATACGCCGCTGGTACTTCCTATATATAAGTGCTTTTATAGTATTACATATCGTAGCGTTATTTAAACCATTTCAATATTTGACATATTACATTTTACACAAATGACATATTTTCACTAAACAAATGTTTTACAAAACAACTTATTTTACACAAACTCATTTTACTTGGTTATTCATTTAACCTTACATTACTCTTTTACATATCATCTACTTTATCATCGCTTTTCAAATGATTTATAAAACAAAACATTTTACAAGGATCATGACTGACTTTTGTTAAACAACTTTTTCTAAACTTATAAGTCATGAAACCTAAATCAATAAAACCTATGTATCTCACAGGCATTTTTATGCTGACGTACCTACTTTCACATGTGTTTCAGGAAATGATGCATAGGATTGATCAAGATACACCTAGGCGGACTCGGGCCTTAGTGACAATAAAATATGCAAGACTAGTTAATTATGTTATGTTTCTTTGTTGTTAAGACATTGTAACTTCTTTTGATTCAATAAAACAAAACTTCAATTTCCATGTGTTATGAAACAATGATTCTGTTACAACACTCCCCGACGATTCCGCCACGATTTGTTGTTTTACGTGGTCGGGGTGTGACAGAAAAGTTGGTATCAGAGCTCATGGTTATAGGGAATTAGGTTATTAGTAATGCTTTGACCTAGTCTATAACCTTCCTAGGACCCTAACGCGAGTTTACTTGCGTTTAGTGATAAAACAATACCGTCACCTATCCTTAGGCGACGACCACAACAAGAACATAAATTTTAAAACCGCTTTGATAACCAATCATCTGTTCTAGGATGATTTATTATATGGTTTTGAACCCTTCAGTTTGACTTTTGGCCTTGTGCCTTCTAAGTTTTCAAAATCTCGTCAAGGTTTTGGGTTCTAAATAATGTGAACACGTGCAAACTGGAAGAGTGAATGCCTGTACTCTGAGTTTTCTGTCTAAGGCTAGAGTGTTTGTACAAATCCACAGTATCGAACCAGTCACTCTTACCTGGGAACTCTTGGGGTGAGTGTTCACTTACAGGCAAGCATGTCTTCAGCGATACATTATTATGACCCGCTTGCTTTGATTTGTCACCGTCTCATTTGTTTGCCTTAGGTAACAAACAAATGATCGCAATTTTTATGCATAGCCATTCTGTTTTGTTTATCCGGTAACATTTCACTTGTTTCTTCCTATGCTTTTCATTCCTTCTAGAATGTCACTTCTTCACAACGACGCTCAAATGTCCTAGCAGACCGCCAAATTTGCCCGGCGAATAGGCGAAGTAGTCCTGAAGACTGTTGAATTAGCTACTGCCATGTATCATCTCCAGGATGAAGCCACTCAAGAGTCACTGAAGGAAGCAGAAGTCAAGCCTGCACCAAAATCAAGGAAGCGTAAGGCTTCAAGGAAACCCGCAGCAGTTACACCTAATCAAGCGGGAACTAGCAAAGTGGCAAGGCCACCAGCCAGGAAGCCGTACTTAGGAGCTGCTCCATGGTGCAAACGATGCAACCGTTATCAATCAAACCTCATACCCTGCTTCAAATGTGCCTACTGTGGACGGTGGGGACATTTGGTTAACACATGCCGCTTTGCTATCCAAAACAAAGCTGCTATAAACCTTGCTGCTGCTCAACCTCCTGCCAGGAAACCTTATGTCGGTACTGCACTAATGTGCAACAAGTGTAATGCACCTCACCGAGCTTACCTGCAGTGTCGTCTGTGTGCATCATGTGGACGACTCAGTCACCTGGCAAATGCTTGTCAATTTAACCCAATCCAAGGTGATCCAAACCAACCCCAAGTCAACCCTACTCAAGCTCGTTTACCGTCTGGTACTTGGTACAACTGTGGCGAGATGAGCCATTTCAGGAACAAATGCCTGAAGATTGTCAATGCAAATCCAACCCTTGGATGAGCATTTGGCTTATTGGAAGAAGCTGCTGCTTTAAATAATCTGTATCTGTTGCTTTTGTTTCTTTTGTTGAACTAGGAAACAATGTGTTCAGTTTATAAATAAATTGTTGTTTACAATTCTGATGTACGAGCGTAGTTACATATTGTGTATGGCATTTCCCTATGATGCCTACATCAAGGAACTATGTTCTTTACAAACTACTCTTGTGATTCTCCCTTTCAAGTGATCGCTCATGATTTCCTCAAAAAATTTTAAGTACTCGTTTCATTCTAGGAGACGAAGTACAAGAAATAAAGGGAAATTATGAGTAATCGTGCTTTTTGCACGTCTGTGCCTTTGAATCCTTGGTTAGATGGCTGAGGGTATATTCAATCGCATACCCATATCATTTCATTCTGGTTTTGAAACAATATACATAGTATAAGTATTTCAAAAACAACCTCCATGATTTCAAAAGCATTGCCTATGTTTTCAAAAACAACCTCCATAATTTCAGAAGCATTGTCTATGTTTTCAAAGACAACCTTCATGATTTCAGAACATTTCATATAGTTTGAAAACAATCTTAAGTAATATATCAAGTGCATGATTTCAAAAGCATCATTCATATTTTCAAAAACCTTATACATAATTTCAAAAATTTCATCTAGCATGATTTTAAAACATTTTTTTATCTAATACACCTACTTATGATTTCAAAAGTATTATGTAAGATTTCAAAAACATTAAACACATCTTTAAAAGAAACCCCATGCATAGTTTTCAAAAACATTTTTCTTCATACATTAACTTAACCTTCAAATTCTGCTTCATATGTCGCCTTGACATATCTAGCATCTCAACGTCATAAGCATTTTACTTCATGTTTTGACTTAAGCACATCCAGTGCAAGGTTTCAAAACATCTTCAACTTCTAAAATCTATATGGGATCTTTTTATCTCTACAATTAGATCCTTGTGGATAATTATCATTCAAATCAGAGTCCTTGATTGGATTCCTTGTGTACCTTAATTCGAACATTTCGGTTCCTTATAATCAAAATCGAATTTTCTCTTTAAAAGATCTTCTATCTTCATAGTTAGATTCTTGGTAATGTTTAAAGTACCAAATGAAATCCACGGAATGGATTCCTAGTGTGCTTTAAATACATGTACGCAATTAACAAAACAAATTAACAAATTAAAGATCTAGATAAACAATTATGTGATTAGGTGTTTATGCATTATGTGTTTTCTTTTATGCATTTTTGTGTTTTTGTATACTCTGTATATTCGTTATCCAAATCCTCGTAGAATCTTTCATATCTTCATATGAGGGATTCGTAGAAGGATATTCAAAAAGGTACTACCTTAAATCCTTATTGGGCTTCTACGTGATAGTCAAGACCCTTTGATTATATAGCACCACTCCATGATTCATAAGAGACCCCTTTGAGTGGTCTAGGTCAAAAGATTGATTCAAAATCTGGTTAAGAATGACATGTGATGATATACGTTGAAAAGACTCCTTGGTTGTCTATTTAAATCATTTCTTGATTTAATTAAAAGGACCCTATGGTGGTCTAGTCACAATCATCACAAGTTCGTTCATTATCTTCTTCCCCTGCACACTATAAGATGCACTACGTGACTATGCAAGGAATTACGTAGTTATGGATGCATACATAATTACGAAGTTCAGTGCACATAAACCTAGTAAATTTTATTATGTGTAAGAACCGATAGTGACAACAATAACAAAATGTGAACGATGTAATGGAGGTACGGTGGACGCACCAATAACGCTTAATAGACTTATATATAAGTGTCCCTCCTACATTATAAGCATGATGTTATTTAAAGTTACTAGAAGTTCAGGACTCTAACGAGTATTGTTTGATCTTTTCAACTTCATGTTTCAAACTCTCACAAGTTTCCTCTAAATAAATTTCGGGACGAAATTTCCTGAAGTAGGGGAGACTGTGACACCTGTGCCTCCACGGCCATCAAACAAATACCAAACTAATGAAATATTATATTTCATACTTTGTATTTGTATAAATATGTGTATCATTTGCACATATAAATTATTGTTCGATTTCGGGCTCTAAATCGCTTTCTGGAAGGTTATACGTGCACTGATGCGTAAATATAACTAGTTTAATGCAACAAACACTCCGGAATAGTGACATAGGCTTAACATATCTTAAATAACCTTTACATAACTTATAAATAAGTTTTGGAGGGTTTGGTGTGCCGAAATCAAGTTTATTCGCTTATAGGGACTAAAATCGACATACTGCGAAAGTATGCCGATTCGTACTGTAACGGACATTCCAGAACATGGCCATAAGTTAAAAATGCCCTAAATATCCTTTACATAGCTTAGAAATAGGCTTTGAGGGGTTCGGTGTGTTAAATAAACTTTTTGGTCATTCAGGGACTAAAAGCGTCAAAAAGTGCATAAGTTTGCATTTTCGCGCATATCTTACGTTCTGAATACATCCGGACATCCAAAAATTTATGTAAGCATTAAAATATTTTATTTTAGTGTTTGGCATAAGAAAATTCCATTCGTCGCTTAATTTGGATCGTTTTTGCGTTCGTTACAACTCCCGTCGTAATTAACCGAACAACGTAACCGTACGACCAAACGAGCCGACATCCGAGATATTTTTTAGCACATTTTAACTTCCCTATACTTTAACTTCATTTTAGAGCTTTGAAATAGGGTTAACGGGGCTTAAACGTGTAAAAAATGCATCAAAAACCAAGTTTGGGGCTTCAGGGACTAAATCTGCCATTTTTGAAAGTTGCTGGTCTGCAAGGTCCTTACGGACCGTATGGACATATGCTTACGGTCTGTAAGCCTTCCCTAGAACCACAGAATTGCAGAAACAATGAATCTGGCCTATTCCACTTGCTCAAATGGTTTTTACCCCTTGAATTACACACTATGGGCTGGTATTTGATGTCCCCATTGTATTCAAAACCTTGTGCCCAAGTGTAAGGCCAAGATCATTCCCTCTTCTCCAAGAAATGATCCTAATGGTTGTGAAATTCCTATAAATAGCTAGCTCCATTCACTCATTTCTTCACACCTTGATCAAATCTGCTCTAAGTGGAGGCAACCACCTTTGTGGAGGCCACCTACCTGAGCATACTTGATCATTCTTCCCTCTTAGACCCTTTGTAAGTCCTCTTCTTGCTTGTTCTTGTATTTCAAGCATGAAAGTCAAACAAGTTTGACTTTCAGCTTTGACCAGTCAATGGTCAACACAAAGTTCTGTTGAACTTTGCAACGTGAGCGTAATCACGATGGTTAGAGTCCCTTGTGACTATACCTACTGATTACCACGTTGACTAGGCGTAGTGACGAGTCGTAGTTTCGGCCAAAATGCGTGTTTATGCGTATTTTGTAACCAAACTACTCTTGGGTATCAAAACCGTTTATCTTGATACCAAACCTGTTTTCAAACTTCGTTAAACATGTTTTAACATGTTTAGCTCGTCACTTTTAGATTTGTGCTTGTGTAGGGTCGTAAAGGTAAGCGATCTAATCAATCGCTTATACTTTCGAACCCGACCCATATGGTCGATCATTAGGATCCGACCGAACACATTAGGTGACCATAGTTGTATAGGGAATAACCTTCCGAAGTTATACCTTATGGTCACGTCGTTTAGTTAGTTGTATGATAGGTAATATATATGCCTTAGGAAAATTACCAAAATGCCCTTTTTATGCCAAATTTCATTTTAAGCATATGTAACATAATTTTTGATATCTAAACTGATTAGACAACAATATTAGACATGTTAAGGCATATAATACTTGTCATAGGACTAGTTAGGAGTTCCGAACGCGTTTTACGCGAACGACGCGTTAAAGTAGCATTAACTACCTAAACGGGTCATAATGGCTCGTAAGCACTTAGGTTAAGTTTCATTTTAGTAGTTAGGCTTTGTTAAACCATATCATATGAGTTCCAATACTTATTTGGTTTACGAAACCTCATACTATCCAATCTCCCGATTTAGGTCTGGTTATTTATGTAGTTATCTATATAGGGTGCCGTTTGATTCCGTGATCCCGCTAGCTTTGCTTGGTTGTTGTTCAAGACTTCTAAGCACCCTCAAGTGAGTACATAGACCCCCCTTTTACTGTTTTCCAAACGTTTTGGGGTGAAACACATGTGCCTACTTGTTATTTTCGTGCTTTCCATGTTTTCATATCATATACTTGCTATGTTCATTAGTACACTATTAGTACCCAAATTTCATTTTGTTTTGCTATGTATGTTTACTTAGCATATTTAGCACATCAATTTACATTACATCTTCTTTTGCTATGTATGTTTACTTGAAATGATAGTACATTGTTTTACATTACATTTCTTTTGCTATGTATGTTTACTTAACATGCTAGCACATTGTTTTACATGACTTTTCTGCTTTGTATGTTAACTTAGCATACTTAGTACATTGTTTTACATTGCATCTCTGTTGCATATGTTCTCATAGCATATGGACACATTGTTTTATATCTCTACCTTGTATGTTCACTTAGCATACTTGGTACATTATTTTCATAAAACATGCTTACATTTGGTATATCATTGGGTTTGTTTAACGGGACTAAATTACATTCATTAACACCGATCATGCCGCCCGGTAGTAGGTAGTGGTACCATAGGACTTTACAAATCCCGTTCCTAAAATCCTAGGTTTGTTTGGATGGATGGAATGACCGAATCTGAAAACATTTCTTTTTGATAACTTTTACTCTACGGTTATCCTGCTGTCGCAAGGCTTGAATGTAGGCGTTTAACATAACCGCATAGATGTTGTATCAGTAAAGCATGCATTATTCTAAAAAGCATAACTTTTGATTTATTCAAATACTTTGTTTTGTACATTTTTACTTGTGGTTTAAGTAGTCTCATTTTACTTACCATACATAACTTTTGTTTACACGTTACATGATTTGCATTTGATGGTTTTCACACAAACATTTGACATTTGACTATACATAAACATTTTTACATTGGTGGTTTGTTTTGTTTTGTTTGGGTAAGTGATTTAAATAACGAGGCGTGTGTAATAAGATAAAAACATGGTGGATACGCCGCTGGTACTTCCTATATATAAGTGCTTTTATAGTATTACATATCGTAGCGTTATTTAAACCATTTCAATATTTGACATATTACATTTTACACAAATGACATATTTTCACTAAACAAATGTTTTACAAAACAACTTATTTTACACAAACTCATTTTACTTGGTTATTCATTTAACCTTACATTACTCTTTTACATATCATCTACTTTATCATCGTTTTTCAAATGATTTATAAAACAAAACATTTTACAAGGATCATGACTGACTTTTGTTAAACAACTTTTTCTAAACTTATAAGTCATGAAACCTAAATCAATAAAACCTATGTATCTCACAGGCATTTTTATGCTGACGTACCTACTTTCACATGTGTTTCAGGAAATGATGCATAGGATTGATCAAGATACACCTAGGCGGACTCGGGCCTTAGTGACAATAAAATATGCAAGACTAGTTAATTATGTTATGTTTCTTTGTTGTTAAGACATTGTAACTTCTTTTGATTCAATAAAACAAAACTTCAATTTCCATGTGTTATGAAACAATGATTCTGTTACAACACTCCCCGACGATTCCGCCACGATTTGTTGTTTTACGTGGTCGGGGTGTGACAGAAAAGTTGGTATCAGAGCTCATGGTTATAGGGAATTAGGTTATTAGTAATGCTTTGACCTAGTCTATAACCTTCCTAGGACCCTAACGCGAGTTTACTTGCGTTTAGTGATAAAACAATACCGTCACCTATCCTTAGGCGACGACCACAACAAGAACATAAATTTTAAAACCGCTTTGATAACCAATCATCTGTTCTAGGATGATTTATTATATGGTTTTGAACCCTTCAGTTTGATTTTTGGCCTTGTGCCTTCTAAGTTTTCAAAATCTCGTCAAGGTTTTGGGTTCTAAATAATGTGAACACGTGCAAACTGGAAGAGTGAATGCCTGTACTCTGAGTTTTCTGTCTAAGGCTAGAGTGTTTGTACAAATCCACAGTATCGAACCAGTCACTCTTACCTGGGAACTCTTGGGGTGAGTGTTCACTTACAGGCAAGCATGTCTTCAGCGATACATTATTATGACCCGCTTGCTTTGATTTGTCACCGTCTCATTTGTTTGCCTTAGGTAACAAACAAATGATCGCAATTTTTATGCATAGCCATTCTGTTTTGTTTATCCGGTAACATTTCACTTGTTTCTTCCTATGCTTTTCATTCCTTCTAGAATGTCACTTCTTCACAACGACGCTCAAATGTCCTAGCAGACCGCCAAATTTGCCCGGCGAATAGGCGAAGTAGTCCTGAAGACTGTTGAATTAGCTACTGCCATGTATCATCTCCAGGATGAAGCCACTCAAGAGTCACTGAAGGAAGCAGAAGTCAAGCCTGCACCAAAATCAAGGAAGCGTAAGGCTTCAAGGAAACCCGCAGCAGTTACACCTAATCAAGCGGGAACTAGCAAAGTGGCAAGGCCACCAGCCAGGAAGCCGTACTTAGGAGCTGCTCCATGGTGCAAACGATGCAACCGTCATCAATCAAACCTCATACCCTGCTTCAAATGTGCCTACTGTGGACGGTGGGGACATTTGGTTAACACATGCCGCTTTGCTATCCAAAACAAAGCTGCTATAAACCTTGCTGCTGCTCAACCTCCTGCCAGGAAACCTTATGTCGGTACTGCACTAATGTGCAACAAGTGTAATGCACCTCACCGAGCTTACCTGCAGTGTCGTCTGTGTGCATCATGTGGACGACTCAGTCACCTGGCAAATGCTTGTCAATTTAACCCAATCCAAGGTGGTCCAAACCAACCCCAAGTCAACCCTACTCAAGCTCGTTTACCGTCTGGTACTTGGTACAACTGTGGCGAGATGAGCCATTTCAGGAACAAATGCCTGAAGATTGTCAATGCAAATCCAACCCTTGGATGAGCATTTGGCTTATTGGAAGAAGCTGCTGCTTTAAATAATCTGTATCTGTTGCTTTTGTTTCTTTTGTTGAACTAGGAAACAATGTGTTCAGTTTATAAATAAATTGTTGTTTACAATTCTGATGTACGAGCGTAGTTACATATTGTGTATGGCATTTCCCTATGATGCCTACATCAAGGAACTATGTTCTTTACAAACTACTCTTGTGATTCTCCCTTTCAAGTGATCACTCATGATTTCCTCAAAAAATTTTAAGTACTCGTTTCATTCTAGGAGACGAAGTACAAGAAATAAAGGGAAATTATGAGTAATCGTGCTTTTTGCACGTCTGTGCCTTTGAATCCTTGGTTAGATGGCTGAGGGTATATTCAATCGCATACCCATATCATTTCATTCTGGTTTTGAAACAATATACATAGTATAAGTATTTCAAAAACAACCTCCATGATTTCAAAAGCATTGCCTATGTTTTCAAAAACAACCTCCATAATTTCAGAAGCATTGTCTATGTTTTCAAAGACAACCTTCATGATTTCAGAACATTTCATATAGTTTGAAAACAATCTTAAGTAATATATCAAGTGCATGATTTCAAAAGCATCATTCATATTTTCAAAAACCTTATACATAATTTCAAAAATTTCATCTAGCATGATTTTAAAACATTTTTTTATCTAATACACCTACTTATGATTTCAAAAGTATTATGTAAGATTTCAAAAACATTAAACACATCTTTAAAAGAAACCCCATGCATAGTTTTCAAAAACATTTTTCTTCATACATTAACTTAACCTTCAAATTCTGCTTCATATGTCGCCTTGACATATCTAGCATCTCAACGTCATAAGCATTTTACTTCATGTTTTGACTTAAGCACATCCAGTGCAAGGTTTCAAAACATCTTCAACTTCTAAAATCTATATGGGATCTTTTTATCTCTACAATTAGATCCTTGTGGATAATTATCATTCAAATCAGAGTCCTTGATTGGATTCCTTGTGTACCTTAATTCGAACATTTCGGTTCCTTATAATCAAAATCGAATTTTCTCTTTAAAAGATCTTCTATCTTCATAGTTAGATTCTTGGTAATGTTTAAAGTACCAAATGAAATCCACGGAATGGATTCCTAGTGTGCTTTAAATACATGTACGCAATTAACAAAACAAATTAACAAATTAAAGATCTAGATAAACAATTATGTGATTAGGTGTTTATGCATTATGTGTTTTCTTTTATGCATTTTTGTGTTTTTGTATACTCTGGATATTCGTTATCCAAATCCTCGTAGAATCTTTCATATCTTCATATGAGGGATTCGTAGAAGGATATTCAAAAAGGTACTACCTTAAATCCTTATTGGGCTTCTACGTGATAGTCAAGACCCTTTGATTATATAGCACCACTCCATGATTCATAAGAGACCCCTTTGAGTGGTCTAGGTCAAAAGATTGATTCAAAATCTGGTTAAGAATGACATGTGATGATATACGTTGAAAAGACTCCTTGGTTGTCTATTTAAATCATTTCTTGATTTAATTAAAAGGACCCTATGGTGGTCTAGTCACAATCATCACAAGTTCGTTCATTATCTTCTTCCCCTGCACACTATAAGATGCACTACGTGACTATGCAAGGAATTACGTAGTTATGGATGCATACATAATTACGAAGTTCAGTGCACATAAACCTAGTAAATTTTATTATGTGTAAGAACCGATAGTGACAACAATAATAAAATGTGAACGATGTAATGGAGGTACGGTGGACGCACCAATAACGCTTAATAGACTTATATATAAGTGTCCCTCCTACATTATAAGCATGATGTTATTTAAAGTTACTAGAAGTTCAGGACTCTAACGAGTATTGTTTGATCTTTTCAACTTCATGTTTCAAACTCTCACAAGTTTCCTCTAAATAAATTTCGGGACGAAATTTCCTGAAGTAGGGGAGACTGTGACACCTGTGCCTCCACGGCCATCAAACAAATACCAAACTAATGAAATATTATATTTCATACTTTGTATTTGTATAAATATGTGTATCATTTGCACATATAAATTATTGTTCGATTTCGGGCTCTAAATCGCTTTCTGGAAGGTTATACGTGCACTGATGCGTAAATATAACTAGTTTAATGCAACAAACACTCCGGAATAGTGACATAGGCTTAACATATCTTAAATAACCTTTACATAACTTATAAATAAGTTTTGGAGGGTTTGGTGTGCCGAAATCAAGTTTATTCGCTTATAGGGACTAAAATCGACATACTGCGAAAGTATGCCGATTCGTACTGTAACGGACATTCCAGAACATGGCCATAAGTTAAAAATGCCCTAAATATCCTTTACATAGCTTAGAAATAGGCTTTGAGGGGTTCGGTGTGTTAAATAAACTTTTTGGTCATTCAGGGACTAAAAGCGTCAAAAAGTGCATAAGTTTGCATTTTCGCGCATATCTTACGTTCTGAATACATCCGGACATCCAAAAATTTATGTAAGCATTAAAATATTTTATTTTAGTGTTTGGCATAAGAAAATTCCATTCGTCGCTTAATTTGGATCGTTTTTGCGTTCGTTACAACTCCCGTCGTAATTAACCGAACAACGTAACCGTACGACCAAACGAGCCGACATCCGAGATATTTTTTAGCACATTTTAACTTCCCTATACTTTAACTTCATTTTAGAGCTTTGAAATAGGGTTAACGGGGCTTAAACGTGTAAAAAATGCATCAAAAACCAAGTTTGGGGCTTCAGGGACTAAATCTGCCATTTTTGAAAGTTGCTGGTCTGCAAGGTCCTTACGGACCGTATGGACATATGCTTACGGTCTGTAAGCCTTCCCTAGAACCACAGAATTGCAGAAACAATGAATCTGGCCTATTCCACTTGCTCAAATGGTTTTTACCCCTTGAATTACACACTATGGGCTGGTATTTGATGTCCCCATTGTATTCAAAACCTTGTGCCCAAGTGTAAGGCCAAGATCATTCCCTCTTCTCCAAGAAATGATCCTAATGGTTGTGAAATTCCTATAAATAGCTAGCTCCATTCACTCATTTCTTCACACCTTGATCAAATCTGCTCTAAGTGGAGGCAACCACCTTTGTGGAGGCCACCTACCTGAGCATACTTGATCATTCTTCCCTCTTAGACCCTTTGTAAGTCCTCTTCTTGCTTGTTCTTGTATTTCAAGCATGAAAGTCAAACAAGTTTGACTTTCAGCTTTGACCAGTCAATGGTCAACACAAAGTTCTGTTGAACTTTGCAACGTGAGCGTAATCACGATGGTTAGAGTCCCTTGTGACTATACCTACTGATTACCACGTTGACTAGGCGTAGTGACGAGTCGTAGTTTCGGCCAAAATGCGTGTTTATGCGTATTTTGTAACCAAACTACTCTTGGGTATCAAAACCGTTTATCTTGATACCAAACCTGTTTTCAAACTTCGTTAAACATGTTTTAACATGTTTAGCTCGTCACTTTTAGATTTGTGCTTGTGTAGGGTCGTAAAGGTAAGCGATCTAATCAATCGCTTATACTTTCGAACCCGACCCATATGGTCGATCATTAGGATCCGACCGAACACATTAGGTGACCATAGTTGTATAGGGAATAACCTTCCGAAGTTATACCTTATGGTCACGTCGTTTAGTTAGTTGTATGATAGGTAATATATATGCCTTAGGAAAATTACCAAAATGCCCTTTTTATGCCAAATTTCATTTTAAGCATATGTAACATAATTTTTGATATCTAAACTGATTAGACAACAATATTAGACATGTTAAGGCATATAATACTTGTCATAGGACTAGTTAGGAGTTCCGAACGCGTTTTACGCGAACGACGCGTTAAAGTAGCATTAACTACCTAAACGGGTCATAATGGCTCGTAAGCACTTAGGTTAAGTTTCATTTTAGTAGTTAGGCTTTGTTAAACCATATCATATGAGTTCCAATACTTATTTGGTTTACGAAACCTCATACTATCCAATCTCCCGATTTAGGTCTGGTTATTTATGTAGTTATCTATATAGGGTGCCGTTTGATTCCGTGATCCCGCTAGCTTTGCTTGGTTGTTGTTCAAGACTTCTAAGCACCCTCAAGTGAGTACATAGACCCCCCTTTTACTGTTTTCCAAACGTTTTGGGGTGAAACACATGTGCCTACTTGTTATTTTCGTGCTTTCCATGTTTTCATATCATATACTTGCTATGTTCATTAGTACACTATTAGTACCCAAATTTCATTTTGTTTTGCTATGTATGTTTACTTAGCATATTTAGCACATCAATTTACATTACATCTTCTTTTGCTATGTATGTTTACTTGAAATGATAGTACATTGTTTTACATTACATTTCTTTTGCTATGTATGTTTACTTAACATGCTAGCACATTGTTTTACATGACTTTTCTGCTTTGTATGTTAACTTAGCATACTTAGTACATTGTTTTACATTGCATCTCTATTGCATATGTTCTCATAGCATATGGACACATTGTTTTATATCTCTACCTTGTATGTTCACTTAGCATACTTGGTACATTATTTTCATAAAACATGCTTACATTTGGTATATCATTGGGTTTGTTTAACGGGACTAAATTACATTCATTAACACCGATCATGCCGCCCGGTAGTAGGTAGTGGTACCATAGGACTTTACAAATCCCGTTCCTAAAATCCTAGGTTTGTTTGGATGGATGGAATGACCGAATCTGAAAACATTTCTTTTTGATAACTTTTACTCTACGGTTATCCTGCTGTCGCAAGGCTTGAATGTAGGCGTTTAACATAACCGCATAGATGTTGTATCAGTAAAGCATGCATTATTCTAAAAAGCATAACTTTTGATTTATTCAAATACTTTGTTTTGTACATTTTTACTTGTGGTTTAAGTAGTCTCATTTTACTTACCATACATAACTTTTGTTTACACGTTACATGATTTGCATTTGATGGTTTTCACACAAACATTTGACATTTGACTATACATAAACATTTTTACATTGGTGGTTTGTTTTGTTTTGTTTGGGTAAGTGATTTAAATAACGAGGCGTGTGTAATAAGATAAAAACATGGTGGATACGCCGCTGGTACTTCCTATATATAAGTGCTTTTATAGTATTACATATCGTAGCGTTATTTAAACCATTTCAATATTTGACATATTACATTTTACACAAATGACATATTTTCACTAAACAAATGTTTTACAAAACAACTTATTTTACACAAACTCATTTTACTTGGTTATTCATTTAACCTTACATTACTCTTTTACATATCATCTACTTTATCATCGCTTTTCAAATGATTTATAAAACAAAACATTTTACAAGGATCATGACTGACTTTTGTTAAACAACTTTTTCTAAACTTATAAGTCATGAAACCTAAATCAATAAAACCTATGTATCTCACAGGCATTTTTATGCTGACGTACCTACTTTCACATGTGTTTCAGGAAATGATGCATAGGATTGATCAAGATACACCTAGGCGGACTCGGGCCTTAGTGACAATAAAATATGCAAGACTAGTTAATTATGTTATGTTTCTTTGTTGTTAAGACATTGTAACTTCTTTTGATTCAATAAAACAAAACTTCAATTTCCATGTGTTATGAAACAATGATTCTGTTACAACACTCCCCGACGATTCCGCCACGATTTGTTGTTTTACGTGGTCGGGGTGTGACAGAAAAGTTGGTATCAGAGCTCATGGTTATAGGGAATTAGGTTATTAGTAATGCTTTGACCTAGTCTATAACCTTCCTAGGACCCTAACGCGAGTTTACTTGCGTTTAGTGATAAAACAATACCGTCACCTATCCTTAGGCGACGACCACAACAAGAACATAAATTTTAAAACCGCTTTGATAACCAATCATCTGTTCTAGGATGATTTATTATATGGTTTTGAACCCTTCAGTTTGATTTTTGGCCTTGTGCCTTCTAAGTTTTCAAAATCTCGTCAAGGTTTTGGGTTCTAAATAATGTGAACACGTGCAAACTGGAAGAGTGAATGCCTGTACTCTGAGTTTTCTGTCTAAGGCTAGAGTGTTTGTACAAATCCACAGTATCGAACCAGTCACTCTTACCTGGGAACTCTTGGGGTGAGTGTTCACTTACAGGCAAGCATGTCTTCAGCGATACATTATTATGACCCGCTTGCTTTGATTTGTCACCGTCTCATTTGTTTGCCTTAGGTAACAAACAAATGATCGCAATTTTTATGCATAGCCATTCTGTTTTGTTTATCCGGTAACATTTCACTTGTTTCTTCCTATGCTTTTCATTCCTTCTAGAATGTCACTTCTTCACAACGACGCTCAAATGTCCTAGCAGACCGCCAAATTTGCCCGGCGAATAGGCGAAGTAGTCCTGAAGACTGTTGAATTAGCTACTGCCATGTATCATCTCCAGGATGAAGCCACTCAAGAGTCACTGAAGGAAGCAGAAGTCAAGCCTGCACCAAAATCAAGGAAGCGTAAGGCTTCAAGGAAACCCGCAGCAGTTACACCTAATCAAGCGGGAACTAGCAAAGTGGCAAGGCCACCAGCCAGGAAGCCGTACTTAGGAGCTGCTCCATGGTGCAAACGATGCAACCGTCATCAATCAAACCTCATACCCTGCTTCAAATGTGCCTACTGTGGACGGTGGGGACATTTGGTTAACACATGCCGCTTTGCTATCCAAAACAAAGCTGCTATAAACCTTGCTGCTGCTCAACCTCCTGCCAGGAAACCTTATGTCGGTACTGCACTAATGTGCAACAAGTGTAATGCACCTCACCGAGCTTACCTGCAGTGTCGTCTGTGTGCATCATGTGGACGACTCAGTCACCTGGCAAATGCTTGTCAATTTAACCCAATCCAAGGTGGTCCAAACCAACCCCAAGTCAACCCTACTCAAGCTCGTTTACCGTCTGGTACTTGGTACAACTGTGGCGAGATGAGCCATTTCAGGAACAAATGCCTGAAGATTGTCAATGCAAATCCAACCCTTGGATGAGCATTTGGCTTATTGGAAGAAGCTGCTGCTTTAAATAATCTGTATCTGTTGCTTTTGTTTCTTTTGTTGAACTAGGAAACAATGTGTTCAGTTTATAAAAAAATTGTTGTTTACAATTCTGATGTACGAGCGTAGTTACATATTGTGTATGGCATTTCCCTATGATGCCTACATCAAGGAACTATGTTCTTTACAAACTACTCTTGTGATTCTCCCTTTCAAGTGATCGCTCATGATTTCCTCAAAAAATTTTAAGTACTCGTTTCATTCTAGGAGACGAAGTACAAGAAATAAAGGGAAATTATGAGTAATCGTGCTTTTTGCACGTCTGTGCCTTTGAATCCTTGGTTAGATGGCTGAGGGTATATTCAATCGCATACCCATATCATTTCATTCTGGTTTTGAAACAATATACATAGTATAAGTATTTCAAAAACAACCTCCATGATTTCAAAAGCATTGCCTATGTTTTCAAAAACAACCTCCATAATTTCAGAAGCATTGTCTATGTTTTCAAAGACAACCTTCATGATTTCAGAACATTTCATATAGTTTGAAAACAATCTTAAGTAATATATCAAGTGCATGATTTCAAAAGCATCATTCATATTTTCAAAAACCTTATACATAATTTCAAAAATTTCATCTAGCATGATTTTAAAACATTTTTTTATCTAATACACCTACTTATGATTTCAAAAGTATTATGTAAGATTTCAAAAACATTAAACACATCTTTAAAAGAAACCCCATGCATAGTTTTCAAAAACATTTTTCTTCATACATTAACTTAACCTTCAAATTCTGCTTCATATGTCGCCTTGACATATCTAGCATCTCAACGTCATAAGCATTTTACTTCATGTTTTGACTTAAGCACATCCAGTGCAAGGTTTCAAAACATCTTCAACTTCTAAAATCCATATGGGGTCTTTTTATCTCTACAATTAGATCCTTGTGGATAATTATCATTCAAATCAGAGTCCTTGATTGGATTCCTTGTGTACCTTAATTCGAACATTTCGGTTCCTTATAATCAAAATCGAATTTTCTCTTTAAAAGATCTTCTATCTTCATAGTTAGATTCTTGGTAATGTTTAAAGTACCAAATGAAATCCACGGAATGGATTCCTAGTGTGCTTTAAATACATGTACGCAATTAACAAAACAAATTAACAAATTAAAGATCTAGATAAACAATTATGTGATTAGGTGTTTATGCATTATGTGTTTTCTTTTATGCATTTTTGTGTTTTTGTATACTCTGGATATTCATTATCCAAATCCTCGTAGAATCTTTCATATCTTCATATGAGGGATTCGTAGAAGGATATTCAAAAAGGTACTACCTTAAATCCTTATTGGGCTTCTACGTGATAGTCAAGACCCTTTGATTATATAGCACCACTCCATGATTCATAAGAGACCCCTTTGAGTGGTCTAGGTCAAAAGATTGATTCAAAATCTGGTTAAGAATGACATGTGATGATATACGCTGAAAAGACTCCTTGGTTGTCTATTTAAATCATTTATTGATTTAATTAAAAGGACCCTATGGTGGTCTAGTCACAATCATCACAAGTTCGTTCATTATCTTCTTCCCCTGCACACTATAAGATGCACTACGTGACTATGCAAGGAATTACGTAGTTATGGATGCATACATAATTACGAAGTTCAGTGCACATAAACCTAGTAAATTTTATTATGTGTAAGAACCGATAGTGACAACAATAACAAAATGTGAACGATGTAATGGAGGTACGGTGGACGCACCAATAACGCTTAATAGACTTATATATAAGTGTCCCTCCTACATTATAAGCATGATGTTATTTAAAGTTACTAGAAGTTCAGGACTCTAACGAGTATTGTTTGATCTTTTCAACTTCATGTTTCAAACTCTCACAAGTTTCCTCTAAATAAATTTCGGGACGAAATTTCCTGAAGTAGGGGAGACTGTGACACCTGTGCCTCCATGGCCATCAAACAAATACCAAACTAATGAAATATTATATTTCATACTTTGTATTTGTATAAATATGTGTATCATTTGCACATATAAATTATTGTTCGATTTCGGGCTCTAAATCGCTTTCTGGAAGGTTATACGCGCACTGATCCGTAAATATAACCAGTTTAATGCAACAAACACTCTGGAATAGTGACATAGGCTTAACATACCTTAAATAACCTTTACATAACTTAGAAATAAGTTTTGGAGGGTTTGGTATGCCGAAATCAAGTTTATTCGCTTATAGGGACTAAAATCGACAAACTGCGAAAGTATGCCGATTCGTACTGTAACGGACATTCCAGAACATGACCATAAGTTAAAAATGCCCTAAATATCCTTTACATAGCTTAGAAATAGGCTTTGAGGGGTTCGGTGTGCTAAAATAAACTTTTTGGTCATTCAGGGACTAAAAGCGTCAAAAAGTGCATAAGTTTGCATTTTCGCGCATATCTTACGTTCTGAATACATCCGGACATCCAAAAATTTATGTAAGCATTAAAATATTTTATTTTAGTGTTTGGCATAAGAAAATTCCATTCGTCGCTTAATTTGGATCGTTTTTGCGTTCGTTACAACTCCCGTCGTAATTAACCGAACAACGTAACCGTACGACCAAACGAGCCAACATCTGAGATATTTTTTAGCACATTTTAAGTTCCCTATACTTTAACTTCATTTTAGATCCTTGAAATGGGGTTAACGGGGCTTAAACGTGTAAAAAATGCATCAAAAACCAAGTTTGGGGCTTCAGGGACTAAATCTGCCATTTTTGAAAGTTACTGGTCTGCAATGTCACACCCCGACCTCGTGTAACATACAAAACGTGGCGGAAACGTCGGGGAGTATTGTAACAGAATTAATGTTTCATAACCATGGATACCAAAAAGTGTTTCGTTTTATTAAACATTGAATAATTACATCGTCTGGAAATCTAAATACACAATTTAAACATAGTCTATCATTGTTATTGAGTTACTAAGGCCTTGTCCAGTCCTATGTGAGCATGCATCCTATCAATCGATATCTTTCAACAATACCTGAAACACATGTGAAAACGAGGTCAGCAAAGAAATGCTGGCGAGTACATAAGTTTTGTGAAAATAAGATTCATGACTTCTGTTTAAGAAAATGTTTAGTCATGAACCTTGTAATTTGCTTTGTTTTTGTAAATCATTTGAAAAATAATAAGTTCAGATGATATGTATAAATAAGAGAATAATGTATAGTTAAATGAATAACCATTGTAAAATGAGTTTGTATAAGATAAGTTGTTTGTAAATCAATGTCTTGTGAAAAGTATGTTATTTGTATAAAATGTTATATATCTCAAACTGAAATGATTCAAATAACGCTACGATATGTAATACCATACAAACACTTATATATAGGAAGTACCAGCGGCGTATCCACCATGCTTGTATCATAATACACACGCATCGTTACTTAATCACTTAATCAAACCAAACCACCAATGTAAGATGTCTATGTTTAAACCAATTGTCAAATGTATTGAATAATATACCAAAATGTTTATGTTAAGATGTAAATCATGTTATGTATAACCAATGTCAAAAGTGTTTATGTCAAATGTAAACCATGTAATGTGTAACCAAAATGATATGTATGGCTAGTGAAATGCATCAACTAAACCATAGGTGAAATGCACAAAACAATGTATTGATGTAAAACTTGGTTTAAATCAATACTATGTTTCGTGGAAATGCATAATCAAATGTAAATCATGTCCAAATGTTTACCCAATCGTTAAAACATTTTGTGAAATCGTTCAAATCGTTCTTGTTGTTTTAATCGTTCAAATCGTTCTTGTTTTAATTGTGAAACTACTTTATGGTCGATTTTCTAATAACATTCAAACCTTCTTGACTCGTTCATCGTTCCAACTCGTTCTCGTTCTTAACAAACCCTTACCAAAGGGTAAATTAATAATTACAGATTCAGTCGTTACCCAAAATAGCCACACATAACCATGGGTATAGAGAATAACGGGATTTGTCAGATCCTATGGTACCATAACCTAATACTGGTCGGCTTGATCATTGCTAATGAATGTCATTGGTTATGTAACTACAACCAACAAATTTGTTCACTTTATTGAAATCTTTCTTGAAACCATTGTAATTGTTTTTGAAACCATTGTAATCGTTCTTGAAACTATTGTTATCGTTCTTGAAACCACATTGTAATTGTTTTTGAAACCATTGTAAAGATATTTAGCACATATGAGTCACCCCAAAACAGTTGAAAACAGTAAAAGAGGGGAATAATGTACTCGCCTGAGAATGCTTAGAGGTCTTGAACAACAACCAAACAAAGCTAGAGGGAGCACGGAATCAGTCGGCAATCTAAAGCTATATAAATAAACCGGACTTAAATCGGGAGATCGGATAGGATGAGGGCTTGTAGACCAAATGAGTATGGGAACTCATGTAATATGGTTTAACAAAGCCTACATACTAAATGAAACCTAACCTAAGTGCTTACGACCCATTACGACCCGTTTAGGTAGCTTATGCTACTTTAACGCGTCGTTTGCGTAAAACGCGTTCGGACCGCCTAACTAGTCCTATGACAAGTAATATATGCCTTAACATGTCTAATATGGTTGTCAAATCAGTTTAGATGTCAAAAGTTATGTTACATATGATTAAAACGAATTTTGGCATCAAAGGGGTATTTTGGTAATTTACCTAAGGCATATAAACTACCTATCATACAACTACTTAAACGAAGCGACCATAAGGTATAACCTCGGAAGGTTATTCCCTATATACTATGGTCACCTAATGTGCTTGGTCGGATCCTAATGATCGACCAAACGGTTCGGGTTCGAAAGTATAAGCGATTGTTTAGATCGCTTACCTTACGACCCTATATAAGCACTAAACTAAAAGTGACGAGCTAAGCATGCTAAAACATGCTTAACTAAGTTTAGAAAACAGGTTTGGTATCAAAACAAACGGTTTTGATACCCTTAAGTAGTTTGGTTGCAAAATACGCAAGAATACGTATTCTGACCGAAACTACGGCTCGTCACTGAGCCTAGAAAACGTGGTAATCAGTAGGTATAGTCACTAGGGACTATAACCATCGTGATCACGCTCACGTTATGAAGTTCAAACGAACTTCGCATCGACCATAAACTGGTCAATGCAGAAAGTCAAACAAAGTTTGACTTTCGGACTCGAAAAGCAATAAAAGAACGAAGGAACACTTACGAAGGGTCCCCGAATGCTAATCTAGATCAAAATAGCTCAGGTATGAAACAAAGGTTTCAACTTAGAGCACAAATGAACAGACTCTTGTGAGAAATGAAGTGAAATGGGTTGGGTATTTATAGTTTTCGGTCGACCGTTAGGATCGTTTCTTGGAAAAGAGGGAATGATCTAGCCCGTACACTTGTTGCAATGCTGTGGTGACTGATTTTTTGCCACCATAACAGTTTAACAAGTGGCACTTGACCTTTGGAGAATGTTTAGGGGCAGATAACAGCAGCCAAAAATGATTTGCTGCATCTGGACACTGCTTGCGCACCGTAACAAAATATTTGTTACGGTGCGCAAGGGCCTTGCAGGTCTGAAGTTTTCAAAAGTGGCAGAACAGGCCCCTGCACCTTGTTTCGTTGCGTAACGGCACTTCTAAACCCGTCAAACCCAATTTCAAGCTTCACAATGATGTTAAGGCATAGGGAACATGAAATATGCTTGGAAACATCACGGATGTCGGTTCGTTTAGCCGTACGAACGCGATGTTCGGTTAATTACGACGGAATGCGCATAAGCGCGAAAAACGATCCAAATGACGCGACGAATGGATTTTTCTTATGTCAAACACTAAAATAAAATATTTTAGTGCTTACATAAATTTTTGGATGTCCAGATGTAGTCAGAACGTGAGTTATGCGCGAAAGTGCAAACTTGTGCACTTTTTGACGCTTTTAGTCCTTGAATGACCCAAAAGTTTATTTTAGCACACCGAACCCCTCAAAGCCTATTTATAAGCTATTTAAAGGATATTTATGGTATGTTTAACTTATGGTCATGTTCCGGAATGTCTGTTACAGTTCAAATTGGCATACTTTCGCAGTTTGTCAAGTTTAGTCCCTGTAAGCGAATTAACTTATTTTTGCCATACCAAAGCCTTCGAAACTTATTTCTAAGTTATGTAAAGGTTATTTAAGGTATGTTAAGCCTATTTCACTATTCCGGAGTGTTCGTTGCATTAAACTGGCTATATTTACGCATCAGTGCGCGTATAACCTTCCAGAAAGCGATTTAGAGCTTGAAATCGAACAAGAGCTGATATGTGCAAAAGATACACATATTTATACAAGTCCAAAGTATGAAATACAATATTTCATTGGTTTGGCATTTTTTGGATGGTTGAAGTGACACAGGTGTCACAGTCTCCCCTACTTTAGGAAATTTCGTCCCGAAATTTATTTAGAGGAAACTTGTGAGAGTTTAAAACATAAAGTTGAAAAGATCGAACAACATTGGTTAGGGCTCTGAACTTCTAGTAACTTTAATAACATTATGCTTGCAATGTAAGAGGGACACTTATATACAAGTATATGAAGTGTCATTGGTGCGTCCACCGTGCCTCCATTACATTGTTCTCATTTTGTTATTGTTGTCACTATCGGTTCTTACACATAATAAACCTTACTGGGTTTCTGTGCACTAAATTTCATAATTATGTACGCGTCCATAATTAGACAATTCCTTGCACAGTTCCCACAGTCTATTTTATAATGTGTAGGGTAAAACCAAATGAACAAACCTGTGATGAGTGTGACTGGACCACCATAGGGTCCTTTCAGCTGTATCATCACATGCCATTCTTAACCAGATCTTGAATCAATCTTTAACTAGACCACTCAAGGGTCTCTCATCGAATCATGGAATTGTACTATATAACCCAAGGGTCTTAACTACCACGTAGAAGCCTATAAGGATTAAGGTAGTACCTTTTAAATATCCTACTATGAATCCCTCATATGAAGATATGAAAGATTCTATGAGGATTTGAAAATCAGATCACACAAAAAAACATAGAGGAGAACACATAAACACATATCACATAATCGCATAATCGCACACTCGCATTTTTGTTTAAGTTGACCTTTAAATTTGTTATCTTTGGACACGGGTATTTAAAGCATACAAGGAATCAAATCCTTAATTGCAGCAATTTGGATGAATCCATATGAATACCCTGCTTGTTGACTACATGACCCAAAAACTGAACTTCTTTAAGCCAAAATTTCCTCTTGGAGGATTTAGCGAAAATTTTGTTCCTTCTTTAAGGGTTCCAGTGTCAATGAAGGTGTTGATCGTTATCGGCTCGGGACATGAATAGATCAAGATGTCACCAATAACAACAATGACGAACTGATCCAAATAAGACTTGCAGACTCTATTTATTAAGTCCATGTAGATGGCTGGAGCATTTGTCAATCCAAAAGGCATGACTGTAAACTCGTAATGGCCATACTTCGTGCAGAAAGCCGTTTTGGGAATATCTTCTTCGAGAATACAAAGTTGATGATACCCAAAACGCAAATCGATCTTGGAAAAGCATGAAACGCTATGCAGTTGATCGGAGAAATCGTTGATTTAAGGTAGGGGATATCGATTCTTGATGGTAAGCTTACTAGGCTTACGTTAATCGATATACATTCGAAAAGATCCATTTTTTTTCTTTTCACAAAGAGGACAGGAGTTTCTCCAAGGTGAAAAGTTTGGACTGATGAATCCTTTATCAGACAACTCTTGAAGCTGTTTTGATAATTCTTGCATCTCGAACGGTGCAAGACGATAAGATACTTTAGATTTAAAAGAAACAAGTGTTTGAGGTTCTTAGGGAGATCACAAGTGATCATAAAAATGACAGAACCACACGAGTAGTTTTGTCTTTGTGTTGACATCATAAGGTTGGATCAAACATTCATACAATTGCATTAGTTAAAAAATAAAACCACAAATTTTTATTTATATAACAACCGCATTGTCTTTAAATGTTACAAGATAACAACCAGAGGAAATACAAAATGCTAATTGTTCACTCCTTCATCATTGAGTGCCTCATTGATGTTAAACACTCGACCACGTGCTGGATCCACATTGACGTTGACGTTCGCATTTGGGTTTGCGTTAGCATTTGCATTCACCAGTCTCGGACAGTTGTGGCGGAAGTGACCAATCTCTCCGCAGTTGAAACATGACCCCAGTGGGAATCTCGCAGCATTCCCTTGAACCGAAGCTTGAACCTGAGCAGCCTGATTTTGTCCCAAACGACAAACATTGGCCAAATGCCCAAGTTTACCACACGTCGTGCATTGCCAGCAAGCTTGTTGTACCGCGTGAAGACCGTTGCAGCGTGCACAATGAGGTGCGGTACCGGCATATGCTTTCTTTGCAGGTGGCTGAGCTGGTGGGTTCCGCGGGTTCTGAGCAGTCTGTGATGTAACAGCAAAGTTCTGAACACCCTTTCGCTTTCTTGATTTCTTTGACGTCTCACCTTCCTTACCCTTCTTGTTTTGACCTTTCTTGCTATCCTCCTTGTCAGACCCCTGCTTCTTACCCTTGTCACCCTTTCTGTGTAACTTATTCTTCCGAATCTGCGACTCAGTTAATGTCGCAACTAACTCGATCGCCTGACGGAGTGTGGTAGGGCTACTACCAGTAAGGATGTCTTGTACCGAGTCAGGTAGGCCGTCGATGTACCTTTCGATAGCCTTGTCGAGTGGGGTAACCATTGTCGGGCAAAGCAGACTCAATTCCTCAAACCTATCAGTATACGCCATGTGCTCACCACTATCTTGCTTCAACTCATCAAATTCCTTCTCCAAAGCTCGCTGCTCATGACGAGGACAGAATTCCCTCATCATAAGGGCCCTAAGTTCAGCCCATGTCTGTGCTAGAGCAACTTCTGCACCACGATCCCTCATAACCCCGTTCCACCATGTGAGAGCCCTCTTCTGAAACACACTCGAAGAAAACTCGACCTTGCGATTGTCAGGACACTGCACGTGGCGGAAAGTATTCTCAATGCTCTCGAACCATTGAAGAAGCCCAGTCGCTCCTTCAGAACCACTAAACTTGAGTGGTTTAGCCTGGTTAAAATCCTTGTATTTGCATGTAACATTGTTGTTGTTGTTGTTGGCTTGGTTCCATTGAGCAAAGAGGTTTGGGAATTGAGCAGCCATTTGCTGCGCAATGATTTCTGCCAATTCGGCAGTCGCTATCTGGCTTTCGCGTCGAGGAGGCATTCTAAAAGAGGAAACATGAAAGGAAACGAGTGAGAGAATAAGACGAAAAGAATGAGATGAAACAAATCTGATGAAAGCAAGGATAGTGGTCATTTGTTTGTTACTACAAAGCAACAACCGACACACACTGACTAATCAAAGTAAATGAGTCAAAAATAATGTATCGCGAAGACATGCTCGCCTATAAGTGAACACTCATCCAAAGAATTCCCAGGTAAGCACAACTGGTCTCGCGTCTGATGAGATGTATACGAAGTGCTTGCCTAGACAGAAAACCCAGAATACAGGCATTCACCCTTCCAGTTTGCACGTGTTCACATTATTTAAAACCCAAAACCTTGCCGAGATTTTGAAGATTCAAAGGGGTTCAAAACCATATAACAGAGGGTTCAAAACCTTACAATAGAGGGTTCAAAACCTTGTAATCAATCATCCTAGAACAGATGATTAGTTTTCAAAGCGGTTTTGAAATTTATGTTCTTGTTGTGCTCGTCGCCTAAGGATAGGTGACGGTATTGTTTTATGACTAAACGCAAGTAAACTCGTGTTAGGGTCCTAGAAAGGTTATAGACTAGGTCAAAGCATTACTAATAACCTAATTCCCTATAACCATTGGCTCTGATACCATCTTTTCTGTCACACCCCGACCACGTGTAACATACAAAACGTGGCGGAAACGTCGGGGAGTGTTGTAACAGAATTAATGTTTCATAACCATGGATACCAAAAAGTGTTTCATTTTATTAAACATTGAATAATTACATCGTCTGGAAATCTAAATACACAATTTAAACATAGTCTATCATTGATATTGAGTCACTAAGGCCTTGTCCAGTCCTATGTGAGCATGCATCCTATCAATCGATATCTTTCAACAATACCGGAAACACATGTGAAAACGAGGTCAGCAAAGAAATGTTGGCGAGTACATAGGTTTTGTGAAAATAAGATTCATGACTTCTGTTTAAGAAAATGTTTAGTCATGAACCTTGTAATTTGCTTTATTTTTGTAAATCATTTGAAAAATAATAAGTTCAGATGATATGTATAAATAAGAGAATAATGTATAGTTAAATGAATAACCATTGTAAAATGAGTTTGTATAAGATAAGTTGTTTGTAAATCAATGTCTTGTGAAAAGTATGTTATTTGTATAAAATGTTATATATCTCAAACTGAAATGATTCAAATAACGCTACGATATGTAATACCATACAAACACTTATATATAGGAAGTACCAGCGGCGTATCCACCATGCTTGTATCATAATACACACGCATCGTTACTTAATCACTTAATCAAACCAAACCACCAATGTAAGATGTCTATGTTTAAACCAATTGTCAAATGTATTGAATAATATACCAAAATGTTTATGTTAAGATGTAAATCATGTTATGTATAACCAATGTCAAAAGTGTTTGTGTCAAATGTAAACCATGTAATGTGTAACCAAAATGATATGTATGGCTAGTGAAATGCATCAACTAAACCATAGGTGAAATGCACAAAACAAAGTATTGATGTAAAACTTGTTTTAAATCAATACTATGTTTCATGGAAATGCATAATCAAATGTAAATCATGTCCAAATGTTTACCCAATCGTTAAAACATTTTGTGAAATCGTTCAAATCGTTCTTGTTGTTTTAATCGTTCAAATCGTTCTTGTTTTAATTGTGAAACTACTTTATGGTCGATTTTCTAACAACATTCAAACCTTCTTGACTCGTTCATCGTTCCAACTCGTTCTCGTTCTCGTTCTTAACAAACCCTTACCAAAGGGTAAATTAATAATTACAGATTCAGTCGTTACCCAAAATACCCACACATAACCATGGGTATAGAGAATAACGGGATTTGTCAGATCCTATGGTATCATAACCTAATACTGGTCGGCTTAATCATTGCTAATGAATGTCATTGGTTATGTAACTACAACCAACAAATTTGTTCACTTTATTGAAATCGTTCTTGAAACCATTGTAATTGTTTTTGAAACCATTGTAATCGTTATTGAAACCATTGTTATCGTTCTTGAAACCACATTGTAATTGTTTTTGAAACCATTGTAAAGATATTTAGCACATATGAGTCACCCCAAAACAGTTGAAAACAGTAAAAGAGGGGAATAATGTACTCGCCTGAGAATGCTTAGAGGTCTTGAACAACAACCAAACAAAGCTAGAGGGAGCACGGAATCAGTCGGCAATCTAAAGCTATATAAATAAACCGGACTTAAATCGGGAGATCGGATAGGATGAGGGCTTGTAGACCAAATGAGTATGGGAACTCATGTAATATGGTTTAACAAAGCCTACATACTAAATGAAACCTAACCTAAGTGCTTACGACCCATTACGACCCGTTTAGGTAGCTTATGCTACTTTAACGCGTCGTTTGCGTAAAACGCGTTCGGACCGCCTAACTAGTCCTATGACAAGTAATATATGCCTTAACATGTCTAATATGGTTGTCAAATCAGTTTAGATGTCAAAAGTTATGTTACATATGATTAAAACGAATTTTGGCATCAAAGGGGTATTTTGGTAATTTACCTAAGGCATATAAACTACCTATCATACAACTACTTAAACGAAGCGACCATAAGGTATAACCTCGGAAGGTTATTCCCTATATACTATGGTCACCTAATGTGCTTGGTCGGATCCTAATGATCGACCAAACGGGTCGGGTTCGAAAGTATAAGCGATTGTTTAGATCGCTTACCTTACGACCCTATATAAGCACTAAACTAAAAGTGACGAGCTAAGCATGCTAAAACATGCTTAACTAAGTTTAGAAAATAGGTTTGGTATCAAAACAAACGGTTTTGATACCCTTAAGTAGTTTGGTTGCAAAATACGCAAGAATACGTATTCTGACCGAAACTACGGCTCGTCACTGAGCCTAGAAAACGTGGTAATCAGTAGGTATAGTCACTAGGGACTATAACCATCGTGATCACGCTCACGTTATGAAGTTCAAACGAACTTCGCATCGACCATAAACTGGTCAATGCAGAAAGTCAAACAAAGTTTGACTTTCGGACTCGAAAAGCAATAAAAGAACGAAGGAACACTTACGAAGGGTCCCCGAATGCTAATCTAGATCAAAATAGCTCAGGTATGAAACAAAGGTTTCAACTTAGAGCACAAATGATCAGACTCTTGTGAGAAATGAAGTGAAATGGGTTGGGTATTTATAGTTTTCGGTCCACCGTTAGGATCGTTTCTTGGAAAAGAGGGAATGATCTAGCCCGTACACTTGTTGCAATGTTGTGGTGACTGATTTTTGGCCACCATAAGAGTTTAACAAGTGGCACTTGACCTTTGGAGAATGTTTAGGGGCAGATAATAGCAGCCAAAAACGATTTGCTGCATCTGGACACTGCTTGCGCACCGTAACAAAATATTTGTTACGGTGCGCAAGGGCCTTGCAGGTCTGAAGTTTTCAAAAGTGGCAGAACAGGCCCCTGCACCTTGTTTCGTTGCGTAACGGCACTTCTAACACCCGTCAAACCCAATTTCAAGCTTCACAATGATGTTAAGGCATAGGGAACATGAAATATTCTTGGAAACATCACGTCCTAGTATGATTACCACTTAGTTTATTAGTGACTTCAAATAAGCACAAAGTTCCTACGCGCATCTACCACATAACATGCATCACTTTAACGGTTCATGCCCATATAAACTTCCCATCTATTCCAGTTCATAAGCAAACATACGACATTGCACATAACACATATAACATGTTATATCATTCTTGGACAACCTACCCGACATTTAGACACGCAACTTACTACTTATGTCGTTTCAGCCTTTACATTCAAAAAAATGGGCTGTTTTCGGTGATTTTAATAAAATAGTTAACTTGTTCCAAAAATTCCCAACTTTTTAAAAATGGTCTTAAACGATCCAAATATTATTGTGTAAAAATCTCGGGGTCCAATTCATTACCAATATTTTATAAAAATTCGTTTACCGGACTGCAATCAGATTCATCACTTTCTGACTGCAGTCCACGGAATAATTCATTAAAAATTCATCGTAAGTCCGATTTATGAAATTCCAGTGGGAGAATTACAAATACAACAGTGGTCATCTACTGTACAAATTTCATGAGCTGATTCAACACAGATTTCCAGTTATGACTAAAAACATATCACCTATTTACTGCAGCAAAAACTCAGCTTTAGCTGCTGTTACAAAACGGGTCCTTAAAAATAGTAAACGACCTCAAAAAATTACGATTCCAGTGCCATTGGATCTGTTTTTCGAAAATACATAATTTAGGCTTCAGAAATTCAGTTTTTCGATTTATTATGATCTGTTTACAGCCTGTTGAAGTTGGCTGAAAATGTAGTTCAGCGTGTTTTTTTAGAGTTTAAATGTTACTAAAACGTATCAACAAATGTTCTAACAATGGGTTTATCAAGAAATCAACATGAAATCAACTACATATTTATTACAACATCCTACTAACAATATTTCATCTTTATGTTTCATTCATATGTAAACTTTATGTAAGCTTCATGTTTATGTTTCTTGTTCTAACTCTTTTAGTGTTTTAAACATACAAGTCTCACTACAACTTTTAACCATTAAAAGCAAGATGAACAAAGGTGCACAAGGAACTTACTACTAGCACAAAGGCTAGGGTAGAATTTCTATTGCAAAGATGATGAGAAATGAGGAGGAAAAAGCTAGAACAAGGCTCCTTTGAAGCTCCACAAGTTCAAGCACCTTTGATTCACCTTCAAGCACTTAGATGGAGCTTAAAAATGGAAGAGATGGTGGTGGAATGGTGGTGATGTTGGCGGTTGTAGGTGTAAGCATGAGGGAGGGAGAGAGAGTGGAGATGGGAATGTAAGATTGTGAATGATGAGTGAATCTAGAACTCCATACTTATAAGATGTCTACTACATATTTTGGTTAGAAGATCAAGAAACATCTAATTAAATAATGGAAGTAATCTAGGAGGCATGGTGTGAATATTGGGTTGATGATATGGTGGGTCCACATGGGACCGAAATCGGTTTTAGGGGGGGTTGGATGTAAAATTTGCAACTAAATGGTAAGTGTTAGTTATATTTCAAGTAACATGTTTATATAAGTTGGTTATTTGATTTTTAGTGGGTGTTATGGTAAACGGGGACCACGACTTAGTCAAAAATAATAAAACAATGTATTTGACAAATATTTGGTGTCCCGGGTAATGTCCGGTTGTTCGGTCGGATACTGTTCCGTTAAAGTGTTTAATTATTCCGTAAAGTGTCTTATATATATTTTTTTGTAACACTTTTAATTCCTAACACTTAGGAAAACATTCAGGACCATTTAGTCAATTTTCTGCACATGACTAGTGTGTTAACAAGCACATGTAAGTATGACACAGTAATCAGGAAACAGTTAAGTAATTCAACACAGTCAATAAGCACTTTAATTATCACTAAATAATCGTACGAATACATGTAATTACGAGGGTTGTCACAGGAATGACCGAATCCGAAAACATTTCTTTTTGATAACTTTTACTCTACGGTTATCCTTCTATCTCAAGGCTTGAATGTAGGCATTTAACATAACCGCATTGATGTTGTATCAGTAAAGCATGCATTATTCTACAAACCATAACTTTTGATTTATTCAAATACTTTGTTTTGTACATTTTTACTTGTGGTTTAAGTAGTCTCATTTTACTTACCATACATAACTTTTGTTTACACATTACATGATTTGCATTTGATGGTTTTCACACAAATATTTGACATTTGACTATACATAAACATTTTTACATTGGTGGTTTGTTTTGTTTGGGTAAGTGATTTAAATAATGAGGCGTGTGTAATAAGATAAAAGCATGGTGGATACGCCGCTGGTACTTCCTATATATAAGTGCTTTTATAGTATTACATATCGTAGCGTTATTTAAACCAATTCAATATTTGACATATTACATTTTACACAAATGACATATTTTCACTAAACAATTGTTTTACAAAACAACTTATTTTACACAAATTCATTTTACTTGGTTATTCATTTAACCTTACATTACTCTTTTACATATCATCTACTTTATCATCACTTTTCAAATGATTTATAAAACAAAACATTTTACAAGGATCATGACTGACTTTTGTTAAACAACTTTTTCTAAACTTATAAGTCATGAAACCTAAATCAATAAAACATATGTATCTCACAGGCATTTTTATGCTGACGTACCTATTTTCACATGTGTTTCAGGAAATGATGCATAGGATTGATCAAGATACACTTAGGCGGACAGGGGCCTTAGTAACAATTAAAGATGCAAGACTAGTTAATTATGTTATGTTTCTTTGTTGTTAAGACATTGTAACTTCTTTTGATTCAATAAAATAAAACTTAAATTTCCATGTGTTATGAAACAATGATTCTGTTACAACACTCCCCGACGATTCCGCCACGATTTGTTGTTTTACGTGGTCGGGGTGTGACAGTTTACACCTTTGATTTTACATGTCTCAACCTTGTTTTTAAGCCTAACTAACCATAGATGTGATTATAAGCATAAGGACATAGGTTTGAGATGAGTTTCCTCAAGTTTAATCATGTTTATCAAAGTTTGAATTAAGAACAGAAAAAATAGTCAACTTTGGAGCCTTTTTGGCGATGTTCTAGGCTCTGTTTTTCCAGGGAAAACCTTTGGAAATGTTGTTAAGATAAATCCAAAGAAGTAGGAAAAAGAATCGAGTGAATCAGATAAGAAATGAGTGAGTTATGCTCACTTTAGTGAAGTAGTGTGAATCTGTCCAAACTTGTGCAATCAGCCGCAAAGTTAGGGAGTTTGAGAGTGATTAGAGAGAGTTGTGAGTGATTAGAAAAGTGCAAAATGCTTGGACAACACTTAGGTTTTATAGGGAAGGATTAGGGTTGGGTTAGTTAGGGTTTAAATGCAAGAAACACAAGTTAAACCAACCAAAACACACCAAAAATTCGACCAACCACGAGCTGTTAATGAGCTATCTCTGGATCGGACTGGCTCGCGACCAGCGTAAGGTTCTGGGGGTGGGTCGCGGCCTGCGACTCTCCTCCAGACGAGTTTCAGTTTTTGACACTTTAGGCCCCTTAAGTTTATAATTTAGGGTTTTTAAGTGTTTTAAGGGCCTTTTTCGTCGTATAAGCATAGTATAAGGGTAAAACAAGCATGATGATCATAAACCAAGTATAATTAAGTGTATGAATGTCGTATTTAAGTATCATATTCGTTCTAAAGACGTTTTCTGCATAAGTTTCACATATTTGCAAGTTTGGCACATAGCTTCCAAGAGTTATGAATATGTATCAAATATTTCACAAAATTAAATGTATGAGCATGTATAAAGTATATTTAAGACAAAATTAAAGAAATACGACTTTTATTTATGAACCAAGTCTTAGATTTTACAACGATTACAACGAAAGAACGATTACAAGAACACAAGGTTCCCAAAGAAATATAAACAAGACTTTCTAATTATGGAAAGTATGAAAGAGCAGGGCGTTACAGCGCTCACTGCGTGCCTGATAGAGTACTTTGCTGCTGCTTTGTCACACCCCGACCACGTAAAACAACAAATCATGGCGGAAACGTCGGGGAGTGTTGTAACAGAATTATTGTTTTATAACACATGGAAATTGAAATTTTGTTTTATTGATTTATAAGTAGTTACAATGTCTTAACAAACCAAGAAACATAACATAATTAACTAGTTTTGCGACTTTTAATGTCACTAAGGCCCAAGTCCGCCTAAGTGTATCTTGATCAATCCTATGCATCATTTCCTGAAACACATGTGAAAATAGGTACGTCAGCATAAAAATGTCTGTGAGATACATAGGTTTTATTGATTTTGGATTCATGACTTGTAAGTTTAAAGAAAATGTTTAACAAAAGTAGTCATGAACCTTGTAAAATGTTTTTCTTTTATAAATCATATAAAACTCGATAAGAAAACAGATGATATAAAAGAATTATGTATGGTTAAAAAATTAACCAAGTAAAAATGAATTTGTATAAAATGTGTTGTTTGTAAAACAATGTTTTGTAAAGATATGTTAACTGTGAAAAATGTAATATGTAAAAATTGAAGTGGTTTAAATAACGCTACGATATGTAATATCATAAAAGTACTTATATATAGGAAGTACCAGCGGCGTATCCACCATGCTTTTATCATATTAGACACGTCTCGTTACTTAAATCACTTACCCAAACAACCACCAATGTAAAAATGTTCATGTATAACTAAATGTAATGTTTAAAAAATGTTGAAATGTTATTGTGTAAACAAATGAAATGTAGAGTGAATAAAAAGCCTTTATTGATTAAAAGCATTTACTCGACCCTATAAGAAAGAAATGTACAAAACAATGCATTTGATAAATTATAATCAAAAGTTATGCTTTGTAAAATAATGCATACTTTACTGATACAAACACTTATGTGGTAATGTTAAACGTCTACATCCAAGCCTTGAGACGGTAGGATAAACCCTAGAACAAAGTCAAAGGTCTACCTAGAAATGTTTTCGGATTCAGTCATTTCTTCTACCCAAACAAACCTAGGATTTCAGAAATGGGAGTTGTCAAGTCCTATGGTACCACTACCTACTACCGAGCGGCATGATCGGTGTTAATGAATGTATTAGTTTCATTAAACAAATCAAATGTTATACCAAATGTAAGCATTTTTTATGAAAACAATGTACCTAGTATGCTAAGTAAACATACAAGGTAGAAATGTAAAATAATGTGTTCATATGCTGAGTAAACATATGTAACAGAAAAGCAATGTAAAACAATGTGCTAGCATGCTAAGTAAACATACATAGAAAAAGAAATGCAATGTAAAACAATGTGCTAGCATGCTAAGTAAGCATACATAGCAAAACATAATGAAATCATGTACTATAAGTGTACTAATGAACATAGCAAGTATGATATAAAACATGGAAAGCACGAAAGTAACAAGTAGGCAGATGTATTTCACCCCAAAATGTTTGAAAAATAGTAAAAGAGGGGAACTATGTACTCACTTGAGGGTGCTTAGAAATCTTGAATAACAACCAAGCAAAGCTAGAGGGATCACGGAATTAAACGGCACCTAATATAGGTAACTATGTAAATAAACGGACCTAAATCGGAAGATCGGATAGAATGAGGTTTCGTAAACCAAATGAGTATAGGAACTCATTTAATATGGTTTAACAAAGCCTACATTCTAAAACGAAACCTATCCTAAGTGCTTATGACCCATTACGACCCGTTTAGGTAGCTTACGCTACTTTAACGTGTCGTTCGCGTAAAACGCGTTCGGACCGCCTAATTAGTCCTATGACAAGTATTATATGCCTTATCATGTCTAATAATGTTACCTAATCAGTTTAGATGTAAAAATTTAGGTTACATATGCTTAAAATGAATTTATACGTAAAAAGGGCATTTTGGTCATTTTCCTAAGGCATATAAACTACCTATCATACAACTAACTAAACGAAGTGACCATAAGGTATAACCTCGGAAGGTTATTCGCTATACAACTATGGTCACCTAATTTGTTTGGTCGGATCCTAATGATCGACCAAACAGGTCGGGTTCGAAAGTCTAAGCGGTTGATTAGACCGTTACCTTACGACCCTACATAAGCACTAAACCTAAAGTGACGAGCTAAACATGTTAAAACATGTTTAACAAAGTTAGAAAACAAGTTTGATATCAAAACAAACGGTTTTGATACGCAAGAATAGTTTGGTTACAAAATACGCAAGAATACGCATTTTGGCCAAAACTACGGCTCGTCACTAAGCCTAGATAACGTGGTAACCAGTAGGTATAGTCACAAGAGACTAAAACCATCGTG
>JARYGA010021712.1:0-68835 GCA_030545235.1 Helianthus tuberosus
AGTGCGCCAAAAAGCTTCCTTGGAGGAACGCTTTCTTTGTATCTTTTGGCGGCAAGAGTCTTGATTAGCCTTAACGAGTTGAAATTCATCGCTTCGATCTTCAGAATATCATTGTCAGCCTTCGGAAGGTCCGGATGTTGAACATTCATAACCATTTGAAGAAAACGCGGGTACATCCAAAACTTGTTCCCGGTTGTTCTACTTCCTGTCCTTGTCATATTTTCTTTCATGTTGCTGAAAATATACTTTGAAATGCTAAACGGTTTGTTTAACACCAAAGCAACCATGAAACCAACGAGATCATCTCCAGCCATATCATATCCAGACCGTCTATTGCTGAGACACTGAATAAGAATATGCAATAAAAACTTGTAACGTAATGGAAGATCACCTTTGTTGATTTGTTTGACGAAAATGTCTCCTTTACACTTCATGTGTAGTAAACAGCCTCGCGTACACATAATCGGAACAGAATATGGAGCGTCCGGACTATCTTGTAATTGAAGAACTTCATTCAGTATATCCGGAGATACGATAACATCCAGATCATTCACACGACCCCTGATAACTTCCTTTCCATCCAATTGTACAACGCTTGCAGAGTTCCAGAAAGCCTTGATAAGTGATTTGTAAACGGGCGTCGAGAATGTAATAGCATAATTAATACGTGACTCCCTGATCCACTTCGTGATATCTTTAAATTCTGCGAGCTTGTCATCAGGATCCAGATATGCAACTTGATTATGACGCTTCTCTGACATAATCTCCTCTTCTGTTTTGTTTTCTTTCTTTGTCGCCTTCTTGCGTTTTCCTTTTTCTTGCGGTGCTTTCGGAGCCATCTGTACATGTAAATGTCCAAAATAAGCAACAATTACATTACTTATGCATTTAGACATGTATGGGTACAAGTTCATGTATCCAATTAACAGATAACCTATCAAACCAAGTCTACTGTGAACAAACAGCAAAAACAGAAAACTGCTAAGGCATGGACGACGAAACAGAAGATTAACGACGAAACAGAAGAGTGTGCGACGAAACAGAGGGTTGACCATTGACCAGTTTGATTCGTCGACATTTTGATTCGTCGAGTCTGTTTCATTCCATTTTTGATTCGTCGTCTCTGATTCGTCGTCTGTTTCGCCAGAATTAGGGTTTATGCGATTCGTCGATTTGGGGGGTGTTTTTGTTGTTTCGTCATTTGTGGTTTAAACAAAGAACAGAAACCAAACACAACCACCATTCAACATCATTATTTATGCCCAAACCAACTTATGACAAACCATATATGATTTCCGATCCAAAAAAACAACCATTTAAAACAGTCACAGAACTTTATCACACACAAACCCCTGTTTTTGTTACATAAACCCACATCCAAATCAACCAAAAATACACACAATAAACCTAAATCTATCATATATCATAAGGAAAACACAATAACTTTCAACATCAACACATATTTTCAAAGAAAACCAAGGTCTCAAAGGGGTCTCTGAGGGTTTCGGATGAAAAACCGACGGTTCAAAATGTTCGGAATGTGAACCGGAACATTTTACTACCTTTGATTTTTGTAAGATTTTGATGAAAATCGGATGATTTGAGTGATTTGAGAGGGTGACCGTAGGTATGGGGTTTTGAGTGTATGAAGAAGATGAATAGTTTGATGTTTTGAAAAAGTGAACAACTGGGACCTTTATATACACCGCCTCATTTCGACGAAACAGAATCCTTCGACGAAACTGGATTGGGCTTCGACGAATCAGAACGAACATTGGGCTTACACTTGGGCCTGAATTTAGCCCATGACGAAACTGATTTGGGCTCATGTGATTCGTCGTAACTTTGACGAAACAGATCTGATTCGCCGATGATGGTCTGATTCGTCGACCATTTGTCTGATTCGTCGGACCATTCTTTTGTTTCACCAACAGTAAATTTTCAAACACAGACATGAAAATTTCTGCAGACTGACTGATCAAACTATGATTTAAAAAGAACATTTTTCCATTCTGTTTGAGTTTTCAAATGTAAGAACGTTTTAGAAGAAGGTTTCAAGCTTCCGGCAGAAAACACCAAGCAACAACTTCGGCTTAACCAACAACGAACCTTATACAAATATACTAAACACAAATTTAAAGTACGGTAAACTAAACGAAAATGCGGAAAACTGTGAAAAACACTAAGCAACTGTACAAGTGCAATCTTTTTGCGAATTTCAAGGACAAGGAATCATACCAGCTTACGGTCTTAGTCAACATGATTTTGATTTCTGTTTAAAGCTCTGGATAAGTATACTACCTCGATTATCGGTATTGTTTTCCACATAAGCTCAAACTGATCAGACGTAATCATAATTTAAGAGATACTATTAACGGTAAGGATTATACTTACTTGTCGATGTGAATCCACTCACGACACATTCCCGTATCAAGGTATGCACGAGAATTCATCTTACCGGTGAGTATACTGTTTATCATCTGTTTGACCGTATAAAAGATGTGAGAAACTCACTTATTTTGATTGAAAACAAGCCCTATGTGATAGAATCACTTATTGATGAGGAACTTGATTTTCAGATGCATGAGGGCACAGGAGCAAGTCCGTGAACAGGTCAGTACTTCCGTACAGCAGAGAGACGAACTTGACTCCCGCAAAGAATCTGTGATATAATATCACTTGTTTTGTTTGGACATGTGATTGTTGATCACTTATTGAGGTCGAATGCAGTATGTACACGTATGTACACGTATGTATAGTATCATGGAAGATCTTAGACTTCGTCTCCGTTATTTTTACGGTTTGATACAACCATGATACCCAGATGATAAGCAGCATAAAGACCGAATATTTCAGATCTCGGCAATCTCTCAAACGAGATTTCGGTACTAAGACCATATGCCAATGAATGGTTCCCACCTGACTTGAAGTCTGTTAGGTTTGTATCATCCTGCACATTTTAGTCTGATTGTGAGCCTACCGATACATCGTTAGTAGAGATACTTATCATTTTTCTTTTTGTTTTTCATTTTGAGCACATTGACCGACCACACCAGTGAACATCATCATTTTCCTTTATCCAAGAAACTCATTTTTGGTTTTTCTATTGTTTTTGAATTTTTGAATTTTTCAAACGAAACGACAGAAAGTAAAGACATCTTTTTGGATTTTGAACTTTTGCAATGTTTTTGTATTTTCTTGAAATATCTCCCCCTAAAATTCGCAAAGTTTACGAAAACTAAAATCTTTTTGAATTTTCCAAGTTTATAAAGAAAATATTTACAAAAACGATCAGCCAAAGAAGTTTACTCGGGTATCACCTTAATGCCGTTGACCAAAAGTAGATAATCAAAACGTGATTTATCAAAAGCTTTTGTAAACAGGTCGGCACGTTGGTGATCAGTGGGGACATGAACGACATCGATTAACCTCTTGTCAAAACAATCACGTATGAAGTGATATTTAATGTCGATGTGTTTAGTCTTAGAATGTTGCACAGGATTTCTAGTGATCTGTAAGGCAGCATTATTATCAACAAAAATATGGGTAGATAGGAATTCTAAACCGTAGTCGCGCATTTGTTGTTGTATCCAAAGAACTTGGGAGCAACAACTCGAGGCAGCAATATATTCTGCTTCACATGTTGATGTAGCAACACACGTTTGCTTCTTGCACTGCCACGTGACCAGGCGATTTCCTAAGAACTGACATCCTGCTGTTGTCGATTTGCCATCGATTTTGCATCCACCAAAATCAGAATCACTGTATGCAATTAATTCAAAACTATCATCCCTAGGGTACCAAAGACCAAGGTCCGGGCATCCCTTCAAATAGCGAAAAATCCTTTTGATAGCTGACTGATGAGAGGCCTTCGGGTTTGCTTGATATCTTGCAAGCAGGCATGTTGGATACATTATATCAGGCCTCGAAGCGGTGAGATACATGAGAGAACCGATCATGGCGCGATAGTATGAGGAGTTGATGCTTTCACCCTTCAAATCCGGAGTAATTCCGTGATTCTGCGGAAGAGGGGTACCAATGGGCGTTGCATCTGACATTTGGAATCGGTTCAAAATGTCACCAACATATTTAGTCTGATGGATGAATATCCCAGACTCTGTTTGTTGAACTTGTAGGCCCAAGAAGAAAGTCATCTCCCCCATTGCGCTCATTTCGAATTTTTCTTGCATAACTCGTTCGAATTGCCTGCACAAAGAATCATTAGTGGAACCAAATATTATATCATCAACATATACCTGCACCAGCAGAAGATCTCCATCTAGTTCCTTGATAAAGAGTGTGCAATCAATAAGACCTCGTCGAAATCCATTCTCCAGAAGATAGTTGGATAAGGTTGCGTACCAAGCCCTAGGTGCTTGATGTAAACCATAAAGAGCTTTGTTGAGCAACCAAACCCGATCGGGGTGAATAGGATCTTCAAAACCTGGAGGTTGTTCGACGTGCACCTCTTCTTGAACTATACCATGAAGAAAAGCACTTTTGACGTCCATCTGGTAAACTTTGAATCCTTTGAAAGAAGCATAAGCTAAGAAGATCCTAATAGCTTCCAGACGTGCAACGGGTGCATAAACTTCATTGTAGTCAATGCCTTCTATCTGGCGAAAACCCTGAACAACCAGTCTCGCCTTGTTGCGAATAACAATTCCACGGTCGTCCTTCTTGCATTTGTAAACCCATCGTGTGCCAATTTTCTTGTAATTATCCGGCTTTTCAACAAGCTTCCAAACACCAAGCTTTTGAAATTGTTGCAGTTCGTCCTGCATGGCTTCAACCCAAGAATTATCTTTTAAAGCTTCCTTCCAAGACTTTGGTTGTTCTTGTGAAACGTAACAAGCAAAGGACCAATCGTTTTGAAGACCAGATTCTCTAATGGCTGAATATAAACCAGCATTCTGGTTATTTCGCAGCTGATTTCGCGTCTGCACACCGCTTTGGACATCTCCTATAATGTTCTGCTGTGGATGGGTATTGTGAATCCTCAATTCAGGATTTTCAGGAACACTAGCATTAATACCCAAATTGTTAAGATTAAGATCAGCAACCAACTCCGCACCAGGAATATGAGTGGAAGTGGATGCGTTTCCTTCAGCAGTATCATCATTCTGCACTTGAGGTGTTTCTAAAGAAGTGCCATGAACAGGAACAACCGGGGCAGAAGTGCCTTCAGTCGCATCAAGATGTTCATCATCTTCCGATGACTCAGTAGCATCTTCAAATACCTCATTTTGAACAGTATTGTTAACTGAATTAGAACCTTGAGGGCTAACAATAATAGATCTTACCAATGGCGAGCCGGCAGCGTTGTCACTATCAAATAACATTTGAACAGCTGCAGATTCTTCATCAAAGGTAGGCAGATTAAAGGAGTCAAATATCCCATCGTAATCGAACATCCAAGGATCACCCGGAGCTCTAACAGGACTTGTATACCTTTGAACCCTTACTTCATTCCAAAGCTCAATCTTTTTGGTGGTCAGATTCCATACACGACAATTTGGAGTTGCATATCCAAGGAAGAAACCTTCGATAGCTTTTGCGCTAAACTTACCATCTGGGTCAATCATGGTACATGGACCGCCAAAGGGTTCAAGGAAAGAAAGATCCGGTTTCCTTTTCTATAGAAGTTTGAAACAAGTTTTGCCAAGCCTCTTAACTGTAAGAACTCTGTTCAAAGTGTAGCATGCAGTCGACACAGCTTCTGCCCAGAATTGAACAGGAAGCTCCGACTCTACTAACATAGTTCTTGCGGTCTCAATAATCGTGCGATTCTTCCTCTCAGCGACACCGTTTTGTTGTGGAGTATAGCGAGAACTGTATTCATGAAGAATGCCTTTAGAAGTACAGAACTCATCCATCACACGGTTCTTGAATTCAGTTCCATTGTCGCTTCGGATCCTCTTCACTTTCAAAGTGTATAAATTCTCCAACATTGTGAGAAGATCCTTGAGAATTCCAGGAGTGTCACTCTTGTGTGCCATGAAAGCTACCCAAGAAAATCTAGAATAATCATCAGTAACAACAAGACAGTAAGCATCTCCGAATGTTGTCTTGTGCTTCATAGGTCCAAAAAGGTCCATATGAAGACGTTCGAGAGGCATGCTAACAGAATTGATTTTCTTCAGAGGGTGAGATTTCTTTGTTTGTTTCCCTTTCTGGCACGAAACACAGATATCTTGTAGATGAAAACTTCTCACAGGCACACCATTCACAAGATTGTTTTTCACCAAATGGTTCATTTTCCTCAAGTGAATGTGCCCCATTCTTCTGTGCCAAGAAATAGACTCCTTCTCTGTGGCTTTTGAGACAAAACATTGTACTTGCGCAGATGTCGTAATGGCTTGGCTCATGTCAAGAATATAAAGATCATTAATTCTTGGAGCCGATAAGAGAATCCATTCATCAGGAATCTTGAATCCAGGTTTAAGCACATAACAACCGGCATCATCAAAATGCACGGTGAACTTTTTATCGCAGATTTGCGACACACTGAGAAGATTATGATCAAGTTAACGAACATAATTAATCTTTTCGAAGCATACCACACCATTGGAGATCATTCCTTCTCCGGTGATATATCCGCCTTTGTCTCCTGCGAACGCGACATAGCCTCCTCTAATATTTCTCACATCGTACAGAAGCCGTAAGTCGCCCGTCATGTGCCTGGATGCCCCACTATCAACAATCCAATGACTACTGATAGTTCCTCCTGGATCATCCTGCACGCATCATCCAATGATTAGTTAAGGATGGGGACCCAAGCCACAGTGGTCTTGGGTCGTCCCTGAGAATCACGAATAGTGATCTCGATCTGGTGATGATTCTCCAACATAACAGCTCCCCCTGAACTTTCACCTTTCTTAGGTTTCCAAGTTTGTTTTTGTTTACCAGATTCAGTTTTGAAAACAGATTTTGAAACTTCTGGTTTTAAAGATGAATTTGGTTCCCTTGGAATAGATTTGACCTCAGATTTTAAGACCTTTTCTATTTTCTTCACATTTTGATGTCGTTGTTTCGTTTCCTGTTCTTTAACAGTTCTTTTATCATGTTTTGGCGAAACAGAACGACATTGAAGGTGAATCTTTTCAGGTGGTGCTTTCTCAACAAATTTCTCTTTTGGAGTGTTTGAACAATCTTTGATGATGTGCCCAAACTCTCCACATTTAAAACACGTTCTCCTCTCAACAAACTTAGGAGAAACGAATCGACGCTCATATGTCAAACCTGTAGAACCTGAGGTACTTGCCTTTTCATCACACCCGTTTGAATGTTGAGTGTAATTATTTTGACTGTTACGCTTTAAAATCTTGACTTGTTGTACAAAATCAGTGTTTGATTTGTTAGCAAAAACCTCAATTTTATCAGTACCCTCAGATGCCACAAATCTGACATCATTGTTTTTTGCTTTTGATAACGAGCTCCATTTATTTCAAATTTTGATTTAGAAACATTTGGCCTTTGAGCTCGTTCAAATGGTTGTTTACCCTTAAGAGCAAAAGGTCGTTGCTTTGTTGGGGATTTTCGATTCCCAAATTGCTTTTTGATTTCAGCCTTAGGAATTGGATCACATTGAGTTACAGTAACTCCCGGAATCGACTTTCCCAAAAACTTACTTGTGTTATTTTCAAAAACGTTATCAATCAATGATGGATTAACATTTTTAATTGGAAAATCATTATCTGAGTAGATGTTAGAATCACCAACCAAAGTATACAACATTTTGTTACTCTTAACAGTAGACACAGGTTTCTTGTCATTTATGACAGGATTAATCACATTTTTGGCAACTTGTTGCACAACAGGAATATGAGGATCACAAAGAATATGATTCTCAATTGGAATTACTATTCCCTTTTTCTTATCAAGTGATTCATCCTTGTCATTTGCATCTGTTTCATCATCAGATGAATCATAGTCCTCAACTGTTGGAGGACTTTGACTCACTGGTGTTGAAGTTTCTGTTTCAACAGATGAGGTTCCCGAGGAGCTGTCCGGTTTGAACCCTAATCCAGTAGTAAGTTCCTCATAATTAAGAGGCACACTGGGTTCAAAACGAGGCATATCCTCTTCATCAGGTGGTGGAGCATAATTGTGTCTCAAAGGGGGCGGACATTTCTTATACCCAACACCACTCTTGTTTTTCTTCAGTTGTTGAACATCAATTATGTGATCGAGTACAAATCGGGAGTTAGAATAACTCTCCAATTTTTGCTTGATCGCATCGTGCTCGCATTTTGCAATGGCTAAATCCTTTTTGGTTTCCTCAACGATATTTATGTACTTGTTAATACTAACTTGTTTGTGATAAACAACTTTAGTAGTTTCGGAAACACTTTTCTTTAAATTTTCAATTAAAGATTTAAAGTCCTTTTCATTTCTCGTTAAAGCCATGTTTGCCTCTTTGCACTTTGACATATCAACAACCAAATGTTGCTTGTGACTATGAATTGTGTCACATTCAAGTTTCACTCTTTCACATTCCTGTTTCATATAAGCACAGTCATTACAAATTCTAGGAGTTTCAGAAGTTACCTGACTCGACGAGGCTGAAACATTTGCCATAAAGGCAGTTTGAAAAGAAAAAGACCCGTCTTCAGAGAAGAACTTCTCCATTTCTTTAGATGCTTTCCCAGCCTTCTTGATAAGAACAGATTTCTGAGACTTCAACTCCTCTGCTTCACTCAACAAATCATCAATAGAACTCGCTTCTTCTTTCACATCACCCGAAATAGAACTTTCTTCATCAGAACTCCCGGTATAACCCGAACTGTCGTCACTTTCAGAAAATTCTTCCCTACGAACGTGCTTGATGTGATTGATGATCTTTGCGTAGCACGCGGTTCCTCCTCCTTCATTATCACCTTCCCCCAATTGTAAAGACCAATTACACCCTTCATCTGTTTGAACAACCAATGCACGAGTGTTGTTTGATGGCCCAGACTGGTTCTGGTTGGTGGTGTTGTTCACAGCTACTATCCCTCTTGCACGATTGTCTTGATTGCCTTGATTGGCATTTGAAGTACCTGTCTGATTTCTGAAAGGGTTCTGATTGCCTTGCTTGGGTGGTCGAGTGCATTCACGTTTAAAGTGACCCTTCTCGCCACAATTGAAGCATGTAACGGTTTCTTTATCAAACCCGTACTTCGTATCCTGCTTACTTTCCAAGGAACTTCTTCCCGTTCGAGCCATGAAGTACTTTGCCCTTCTAACTGCACTCGCAAACACCCACTTTATATCCATCAACTCCATTTCATCGCGGTCGATTTGTTGATAATCTTCGTTGGTCATACTGATGTTCCCAATTTGACCTGCAACCAAACCGCAGTAAGCACTGACCATCGTATTAATGAGTTCCGAATGCTCCTTTGCAACTTCAATGCTAACTTTTGAGAGGTTCGAAGTATCAACTTTGATAGTATTCGTGTCTTGGGGTGGAGGATTGTTGGTATAATGTACTTGTTGTGGTGGCGGTTGTGCTTTAGATTTGGATAACGATTGTGAAAGATAAGCACCTAAATCAAACTCTGGTTGAGTAGTAGTAACTTGAGGTTGAGGTTGAGATTTAGATTTTGATAGCGATTGTGAAAGGTAAGCACCTAAATCAAACTCTGGTTGAGTTGATGAGTTTGTGTTGGAAACAAATGCCGTTTGAAGCTTAGGTTGTTGAACAGAACTAGAACTAGCTGAAGGAGCAAAACCAGGCAAATACATTTCTGTATTTTGAGTAGCTCCAATCCTTTTAGCTTTCCGATTTTCCTCTTCACTCTTGTGCTCCAACTTCTGAACGAATCCATAGATAGTGACAGTTTCCCCATCCAGAGCACCCGTATGTTTTAGAAGTTCAATGAATGGACTCCACACAGGAGGTAAAGCATCAGCTAAACGTGCAATCATTTCCACATGAGATGTAGCAACCTTATAAGAACTCATTTCACTGATCAAATGATAGAAACGAGAAGTAATATCATTTAGGGTTTCATTTTTCAAAGATTGAAATGATTCAAATTCTTTCTTCAAAAGATCATGGCGTATTTTTCTAGAAGCTGCATTTCCTTCTCCTCTTGTTTCCAATGCATCCCATAAAGCTTTGGTGCTCTTACTATAAGAAAATTGATGATAGAGGTCTTTATGAAGAGCTTGTGTAAGAAAAGCAAACGCCTTCTTCTCTAATTCATAGGCTTTCTTGTCTTGTTCAAGCATATTAGAAATACCAGCGGCAGTTGATGCTGCTGCTTCTAATTCCGGGCTACATTCAGTAGTGAAACACGTCCAAAGTTCAACGTTTTGCCCTTGAATGTATGTATGAAAACGACCCTTCCATGATGGATAGTCGTTCATGTGATTTAGCTTTGGCGGGCGATTGTTGCTTCCCGTCTCACTTTCACTGAGCAATAGATTTTGAATGTTTTGGTTTTGATTAGAAACCATTGCCCATTGATTTGCATTTACTGCTTGTTGTTTTTGAGGCAATTGGTTCATTAAATCGGCAAGCGAAGGCTGATTTTTAGCTGGTTGTGATTCCGAACTCCAATCCCACGGACCTTTGTTACTCATATTTGGTATATGTATGATAGTACCTGCACACACACTTGAAAACACAAGGTTAGAATGATTTTACAAGTCCTCTGTGTAAAACAGAAGTGAATTCGACGAAACAGATTCCACGAAACAGATTTGTTTCGTTGAAATGAAAAATGACGAAACAGACTTGTTTCGTCCAAGATATTATGATGAAACAGAACTTGTTTCGTCGAAGATATTTTTGACAAAACACTAGTGATTCGTCGACTGCTTGTTTCGTCAAATCTGAGTCCCAGACAGCTGGTTAAGATATTTAAAATATCTTACTGACACAAGGTAAGTTGATGGACCTGTTTTTCAACACAACATGCTTTTTCAAAAACTAATGATCACAATTGTTACACTAAAGTCAAGTTAATGTTTTATATTGTAAAAACTCTTTGATTTCAACAATTCAAAGATCAAATCCACAAGTATTATAAGAACTCTTTGAAGATATGAAGAACACACTCAAGAACAAAGAATTTTCCTGGTCACCGATGATTTTCCGAAACACGAAAATGCACAAGACTTTCACTAAAAACCCGGTTTAAAGCATGAACAAACAAACTGACAAGGTTTTTGATAAAACTCTTAGCAAATAACAATCAAACAACAGATTTTATGAATATTTTTCCAGAAATATAATTTTTCAAGAACAAATTTTCAGAAAAACACACACAAAAACTTGATAAAAACCGAACAATGTTTGATTTTAAACAAGGATTAGAGCCAAACGCTCTGATACCAATTGTAGGTCCCGTAATCTGAGGATCGATAACGAACCAAATCACTTGTTTATAGCAAACACGGTTACGTGTGCGGAATCCACGTAACTATGCCAAATCAAACATATAAAACAATAACGACACGGTATAATCAATGATACACACTCGATTGATTAAACGGGATGAGAACCGATTACAAACTGATACAAACACAGTTTAACAGAATTTTGACAGAGTTTCTTTATGTGTAAGCTCTCATCTGCTTTCAACTGTGAAAGCAGATGTGTTTATATAGTCTCTGGGCCCAACAGTCGACGAAACACAAAGTGTCTCGGCGAAACAGAATATGGGCCAAACATTGGGCTTGAAGCAGCCCAATACACGACGAATCAAGTGTGATTCGTCATGAATGTCGGCGAAACAGACATAATGGACATTGGTCTGTTTCGTCATGATGTGTTCGACGAAACAGACCTGTTTCATCGAGGTCTGCAACTGTTGTGGCTGTTTCTACAAACAGACAGCAACAATCAGCAACATATAAACAACTTATAATGACCATTCTACCCTTTGTATGCAACATGCATTGTTCGAATAGCATTACATATTAAACGGAGACAAACAAGTCAGACACAAGTGGATAGGAGGATATCCGACTTGGTCGACATCAAATACATACTCGATAATTAATAAAAGACCGTACAAAATACATCGTTAAACAAGACTAGTTACAGACACTAAAAATGCATCAACACCCATTTTGCTTAGAAGTTGAACACTCACCTTTTTCAGCAAATTGTGGAATTGTTTCTTAAAATTTTTCTTTTAGTTTAAAAAATATATTCTTTTTATCATTTTCATCATCAGATTCATTATCACAATTTTCAATTATGACTTTGTCATAATTTGTGACATTGTCACTTATTGGAGTTTTCAATGAGGGAGTTATGTTTTTCGTGTTATCAGGTACAACCTTTTTTATTTTGCCCTTTCCTGACAGTTTACACCCAATACCACATTCGTCCTCCCCTGTTTCTTCATTTTTATTGATCGGTTTTGGAACTTTATTATCAAACATTAAGGACGAAGTAACAAAACCTTTCAATTTCTTTTCTAAATCTTCAATTTTATTTTTAGCAATCTCAACATCTTGTTCAAGTTTCGTGATTTTTTCTAGATGCGAGTTTATGATATTTTGTTTTTCAAAATCATTTTTATTTAAAATTGATTTTTCATTTTCTAAAATTTTTATTTGATTTTTCAAATCATTTTCTAATTTTATAAAATTTTTGTTTTCTAATGTCAAACTTTCCACATCTCTCAACAGTTCGACATTTTCAGATTTCAATTTTTCACAATTTGAGCACACGGGTTCAGAACTTGAAATTTCATTTGTTGATGCACTTTATTCTTTGACTTCACTGTTGTGTGACAACTCAGTTGACTCGTCTTGTTTAGACTTTTCTTTGGTGAGCATTGTCAACATGTTTTTTCTCAGATTCTTCATTCTTTGGAGTTGACTCTATCTAGAATGTACTTGCAGAAAAATATTTAATAAAATCAAGAGGATCCATATTTTTATCTATATTACAACCCCTCTTAATATCATATTTCATAACATTTTTTGCTGCAAGACATATATTGACTCTTCGGCTAATTTCAAGAATCACATCCAAACTGATTTTATCTAGCTTCTCTTCTATCTTATTTATCAAATCTTTCTTCTTCCTTTTAATTTCCATTTCGTGTTTTTCAAGCTTATTGACAAACCCACTTAGATAAAACTTTGAGAATCTAGAATCCTTTTTAGTTCAATCAAAAATTCATCCCACTCTAAAGGTAAAGCTTCTGCAAATTTTGATATCTCTTCAGCACTTGACATTCTTATTTTGAACTCCTTTAAAGTATCAAGTAATCTACTATACCGACTGTTTAACTGGTACAACGATTCATTTTTCTTACACAGAAAATGTTCAAATCTCTTAACGTAAATATCTTTTTGAACTTCATACCTCAAACGCCAAAGATCTTCAAACCATCCATTTATTCTTTCAAGCTCATTGTTTTCCATTTCGTCAAACATTTTGTATCGACCCACTTACAAGCAACCCGCTTTTCAAACACAAACCAGTTTGAAACATAAAATTCAACCAAACACTTTTTCATCCAAGCCCACTAAAAATTCTGGCCCAAGAATCTACTAATTCTAAACCAATTTTCAAATCACCTTTTAACAAGTTCGCGGCCCAATATCAAACAATCCAGTAACTTGTCCAATATGAATTTTAATCCCAAAGACTTTAAAACTCAAAACTTGGTCTCAGTTGTTAGACTCTTGAAATTTTTACTCTTGAAATCCAAATAAGCAATCGCACATAATGTTCAAACATGCTGTCACTATCTTTTAAAACTTTGAGATTTTAAAACCTTGAGTAAACTGCCATTTAGGTCTCTGTGGTTTGGGCACTTTTGCCATTTTAGTCCAAATCTCAAACTTTTTAAATCTGGGTCCCTGTGGTTTCACTTTTATTGCCATTTTAGTCCAAAATTCAAAAACTCTTTTTTTACTGTTGCAACCCCCTATTCTGTCTTTTTGTGCAGTGGTATTTTTGTCCAACTGATTTTCATGTAACTTATTCTTAATTAAAAAACTAAATTAAATACATTATTAATTTATTTAAATACGCTTATTAATATTCATTTCTCTCAAAGATCAAAGCACATCATCTTCCCCAAATAAAACCCTAACCCATAATTGTGATACTATGGTTACATCGCTAGATTCTGATGTGAGTTCGACTGCAACCTCTGGGAGGCAAGAAAGTGGTGGCACACGTGTGTTTAGTTTTGGTTCATGATCAGAGGATGTTAGCAATGGTAACTTCACATTTGATGCATCTTCATCGGGTCAAAGTCAACTTCCATCATATACCCATCATCATAAAAAGAAACCTCCATTAAAAATCACCCGCAATATGTAAACTCAAACAAAAATCACTTGCAGATTTCATGAATTAGTACTCAAACAAAATTTCATCTAACCATCTCTAATTACCACTAATAAACCAATAGTTTCAGTAAAGAAACAAAACCCACAACCTATATCACATCCAATTGACAAAAATTCAAGAAAAATCACTCATTTCACAACAATTTCATCTGGGTAACATCGAAGCACAAAAACTATATGTAAACTCACCAGTGGAGCTTGAAGATAAAAACCCTTCTCACCACAGGAATTCGACCAGAAATCTGGTTAGAACTCATATCAAACATCTCCAAATTCATCATCTCCGACAACGAATCCGACAACTCACCAACAAAATTATTAAGCCTTAGGTTCAGCGTCTTCAAACTACTCAAATTCAAAAACACATCCATGGGTAACTCACCGGAGAAATTATTCCGGGAGAAATCAACCACTTCGAGTAACGTACACGACTTCAATCCCATCGGAATCGTGCCAGAGAAACAGATGGGTGCTTAGAGGGAGAGAGTGTGTGCAGAGTGTTTAGAGGAGATAGTGCAGAGTGTTTCGCAACATCCCCGTCTCCCACGCTACTCCAATCGAGACTGAGTCCTTATCTGAGTCAACTCACCTCACTCCTCGATCCACTAACTCGTTCACCGAGTTTTCCATACACAGCGATTACAGCACCAGGGTTTTGTGTTGTCCAGGATGTTCGCAATTGGGTATCGGCTCCACATGAACACACCACCATTTTCGATCTGCACACAAATTAGGGTTTGAGTTAGGGTGAATTTGGGGAAGGAGATGCCTTTTATACTGTCAGTTTACTCTATTTTAATTTTATTAATTTTAAGTGATAATCAGTTTATAATAAAACATAAATGACCAAAATACCCATGTGGATAATGACAAAAGTGGAGGGTCTATTTAGGTGAATCTGGCAAAATTTCACTTTTGGACTAAAATAGCAATAAAAGTGAAACAACAGGGACCCAGATACAAAAAGTTTGAGATTTGGATCAAAATGGCAAAACTGGCCAAACCCATGGACCAAAATGGCAGTTTACTCCTTCTTTAAAAATTTTTACTTTTCAAAACCATAAAATGTCACTTTCTACCAATCATTTAAGTTCGGTATTGATTGATGATTTTTTATTACGTTTCCACAAACCCTAAAAGTGAATTTTGATATTATCTTTCAACAAAACAACCAAATTATCACCAAAACTCAACCATTAAAACTCAAACTCAATCACTCCTTCTTCCAAACAAACCAATTTCTCTGCAACTTTTAACAACTCAAACAATCAAAACCTATCACTCTTCTTCTTCGTTGAATTTTAACACCAGAAACCTGCAAATCTTATCAAATTCTCAGCAAGTTGTTAACTGTTTAAACAATTTGTAAATGATTATCACACTTGCATTGAATCAATATGATCACACTGAACAATGAAAGTTGTTGAATCCATGAAAACTGTTCAGAACAATTTGATTATCACACTAAATTAAACCTTGAAATGAACTATATTCGATCCAAAACAGATCAAATCAAATTGGAATACGTCGAAAATCAACCTAAACTCATCCGATTTCACAGAAACAATTGCGAAATCCAACGATATTCAATCGAACAACATTGAAACTTGATCAAAATCCACCAATAACAGTTTGTAATCAATTAGGAATGGCAAACTTTTATCACAAACAACAAATCTGAATGTCACAGTTTCTTTCTTTAACAATCAAAGGCTGCAATTTCGATGCTAAGATCACTGTACCAGATCTGAAATCTCAAAGATTCGTAAGAAACGATTTAGAATATCAACAAAACAAACAATAACTTCAGATTTTTCTCAGATCTAATCCTCAAGACTCGTTTTTTATGAAACTGAAACAGATTCTGAACTCATCTTTTTCATGTTTGTAACGTTTTTGAAATATTTATTTTGTAAAATTTTCTGATTCTAATAAATTTCAATCGAATGATCAATATATTCAGTTTTCAAACAGATTTTATCGGTTAAATCACACCGAAACTGTAACGATTTCAAGTATGATATCTGAACAGTTTAAAATCACATTGAAATGATCAAATATCACACTGAATCAAACTACAAAACAATCAAAACTCAATGAATCAGTCCGAAATATCCGAAGTTTTCACCGAATCAAATCAAATTTCAACCGAAAACTTCGAAGTTTTCACCAAAAAAACAACAGATTCAATCCGAAACTCGTCCGATTCGCAAACGATTACACGCAGAGCATCCATAGCTCTGATACCACTTGTGAGTTCTGGATCGGATCGCAAACGATCACTAGTTCTGCGGTAAATTCGATTTAACGTGCGGAATCCGTTAAATCGAACCGTAATCGTGCACGAAGATGTAAATAATATCGTTTTATTACCTAACAAACGACAACCGGACAGAATTTCGACTCGATCTACATACACGAACACTCGAAATCTAAGAACAAGACGAAACCGAGAGTGATCTTGTTGTTGTAGATGATGATCTGTGAAGAACTGTTCTTATCGATATGGAGCGGATGGACTTGCTGTGTGTTGTTTCTGTTACTTGTCCAAATGGATATGTTGGATATTTATAAGAGAGTGAATTTCAAAGATTATCCTTTATCTTTATATCCATTTTCAGGGGTTGTTCTTTATGTTCAAAATTGACAAGTTTTGTCCTTTATGTTTTCATATCATACACGCTTTGTCCTTTAGGCCTAACCCAATTAGTTTTTTTCAGTTAAATTTGGTCATGTGCAAAGCATTTTTGTCAATTCAAAGGCTGCAGAAGCTTTGAGCTGTAAATCTGCTTTGAACTTACCTTTGAATTGACAAAAATTTTGCACATGACCAAATTTAACTGAAAAAACAAACTGGTTAGGCCTAAAGGACAAAACGTGTATGATATGAACACATAAAGGACAAAACTCGTCAATTTTGAACATAAAGGACAACGCCTTAAAATGGTTATAAAGATAAAGGACAATCCTTGAAATTCACTCTTTATAAGAGAAGTCCATTCGGATGAGCATGCAGCCACCCTCCATCCGGATGAATGAGGCCTTGCCTATCCGGGCGAAACAAAGATTCCATATCCGTGAATATTGGAGTTGTATAATCTTCACATGAACATTTGATGTTCCATGCATCTATTTTTGTATATTATAGATTTTTGATGTCATCATTACATAATGATGACATGACCTTTGATCTTGTTCTGTTTCCTCACATCGTGCCGTACCGTATACTGACCTGACAATACCTAACGACACCTAGTGAAACCTCTGTCCGGTATAATACAGACTCAAGACTTTAAACGTTACAAATACAGACTCAAGACTTTAAACGTCACAAATACAGACATATTTCTAACTATGGACATACAAAATGCACTCACAGAAGTAATCCCCACAAACATGGCTGGTTAAGAGATAAAAGTCACTGATAAAAATGGAAACAAAATCATTTTAGAAAAACTAGAAGGGTCATCAACCTTTGAAGAGATAGAAAAATATCAATTCAAACCCACCTGGTCTGATGAATGTGTCATCCTTGAAAACTTTAAGCCAATGGTTTTTTTCACAATTGAGGGTGTCAAAGCACCCAAGGCCAAAATCATTCCTCTGAAAGACATCCCAGTAGAGGTTAAAAACTCTGTTGAAAAGGAAGTTGAAAAGAGTAAGAGAAGAGAAAAAGTTAAAAACCTGTTTTGTGATTTTTGTGAAAAGAAGAATCATGCTACAAAAGACTGTTTTCTTCTAAAAGCATATGATATAAACAAAACAAGTTTCATTGAGCATGCACCTAAGTCCACAACTTGTGAAAAAACAAATCATCAAACTCAACAGTGTGTGTATCTCAAAACTTTTGAGGTTAAGAGAAAAGAGTATGCATCAAAAACACTGAAGAGTCCACAAAAACCAACCTCCAAGAACAAACAGACCTTTGTGCCTATCCAAACAACTGTTACAAAACAGTTGAACAAAACCTCTGATCCCAGAGAGCTTCAAATGATAAATGCACCTCCTTTAAACCAATTCCTAAGAGGATATGGTCAACCATCTTACTAAAAGGTTCCTCATGGTTATGAAGTCTACAAAAGGCCATCTAAACCCAAAATGAATAGACATCATCATCGTTATCATCATCTGACAGGAGATGGACCATAGCAGTGGTTACAAAAAGTTACCCAAACCACTATCAAATCTCCTGGACTTGAGGCTGGCCTATCTTTGACCCCATCCAAAGCCATCTTGGCTTTGGAGACTGTAGGATCGTTTTGTGACCCAAACGAGTCGTTCAGAAGAGATGAAACAGTTTCAGATGCAGAAACTAAGAAACTGACGATGAAACAGCTTGTTTATCACTTTAATCCTCTTGTATATTGATATAACAATGTTTACAATCGAAAGGAAAACCGGGAGCACATCGGTATCACTCTCTGGAAAAAATGTTACAAATGACAAGTCAACTAACCTATTTATACTATACATGATTTCGCTTGAGACTATACATAACACTTCAAGCGAAATCCTCTAGATCACTTCAAGCGAAACATGTGACAGTTGACTTTCAAGCAATTCTATCCAATTTGTTTCATGTATGCATGTAATATCACGTGAACTTGTTTCCATGATGTAAGTGATGATGTCACTAATGTGATGTCATCATTCTAGATGATGACATCATGCCTTAATCAGATTTGCAACGCAAACCAAGACTCGACATAAGATGAAGACGACAGATGAATGCACTAACAGACTCCCCCTCGGATGTTGACGAGTCTTAAGTGTCGAGTCTTCGCATCTTCAGTCTTTATCAGTCTTTTCGAACTCTTTGAAATGTCTGACGCTGTAGGCATCCTCAAACTTTTAACTTCTTCTCTTCAGCATCAATAGACTCCTCACGAACAATCTCTTCTTGGATGTCTTCAGACTCCCCCTTTCGATATGCTGAGATCACAGTCTGGCTTGTTGAAATCACAGAGTCTTCAGGTATCGGAACCTGTCTCTCTATCAACAGGTTCAAGATCAAAACCTGGCTACACCTGCACATTCTTAACCCAGAAATAAATTTTTTGATAACCACTTGTAGAGCATATTTTAAAATGATTCAACATTTATAGTCTCTGATGAACCACTCGCAGAAAGATCATTTTCATTTCAAACAATTTCAAACAAATATTTTTCCAAACCTGTTCGTCATGTCTAGTACTCGGAATTTTGAAAATTAGCTCTTCAACACCGGTTGTCGAAAATCTTTTTGACTTTTTCAAAAATTTATGCTAAAACACACTGAAAATCTTTTTGAATTTTTTAATAGAAAGAAATGCAGTAAAGAAATATTTACAGACACTATTTTTGTGAGTTCGTGCAAGAGGATCATATCAGTTTTTAACAAGTCACTAGTACCGTTGAGCTTAGTTACACAATAAGAATTAAACAATTCACTTAAATTGCCGATATACTGATCCACTTAAATTTTCACACAAATTTCAACTGATTCAGGATATGAGTTAGATGTTTTAAGGACTTAAACTTATTCATGTGTCCCACCTCTTGAATATACTCCCGTATCCAGATCCCAATATTCAGTCTTACAGGTGAGTATACCACATATGATATCTGTCAGGGGAATAAATTATAGTACGAGGGCCGTGAGAGCTCAGGTCGATCTTTCGATACGCAGAGAGATGACGGCTTCGACTTTTGGTGTGTCCCCTTTAGAGGATCTTTTGATTACAACAGCAATGACTATCAATATTATTGTTTCATCAATTTGCTGAGGGCTGCGCTATATTTCAAGCATGCGGAAAGTATTCTCCGGGGACTAGGTCAGAAATTCCTTTCAGCAGAAGTCCCGGGATAATACCCCAGATATCACTGAGCATAAAGACCTAGTATCTCAGAAAGAGGGACCTTTCAAACGAGATTTCAGGGGTTACCTATATATCCAAGTAGTGTTCCCCACAAAATACGCAAGTTTGAAATTTAGTTTATATCCCGAAAAAGCTTACTAAATGTGTAAAAACCTATCGGCATATCATCAGTGAGACTGCTTAACGCTATTTAAACATTACATTTCTTTAGCATACTGTGACTGTCTACTGATGTACTATCATTTCCTCTTCTTTGACACTAAAATTCATTTTTCATTTTATCATGTTTTTGTCTTTTTCACATTTTCTAATGTTTTTGGATTTTCTGAAAATTTTCTACTCCCCCTAAAATGCAAACACATTTTAGGAAATTTGAAAACAAACTAGACTCTTGACCCACTTGAAACATAACATGGACTGTACAAAAACTTGACAACTGACATCGAATCACTTCAATTCGCCATCCTCTTGGCATAAACAATCAGAACTCCCCCTATCACAAACCATTTTCTCATTTAGATCTCAAAACACTTAAGTTTGTTTTAATCAAAATGATTTTTTTGGAAAATGAGTTTGTTTTTACCACTTGTAGGCTTACCACTTCTTAAGTATGGGGATATGGTTCATCATCTTGTCAGTTTTATCAACTGTATCAGGATTACATCAAGTTCAAACTAATGACCTTGAGTAATCACTTTGTCAGAATCAAATTCTCACCACTTGTAAGAATATCCAAAACATATAACCACATGTAGGAATAAAACCTCTACACACAACCATTTTACAAATCAAGATGCCGATTCTTGCTTCGCACTTACCAACCTGGAAGCTCCGGCAATTCACAATCTGTAAAATTTAACAAACTTTAAGATTCAATTACACAATCAATTTTTAAGAAAGATGCCGATTCCTGATCCACGATTACAAACTTGGGATCTCCGGCAAGTCAAGTTTTTCAGGCAAAAAAAATGTCCACCCAAGCCTGACCAGCCTTGGGTGTTTACAATTCAGAAGCAGTTGGGGTGTAAGTTGCTTTCTTCTTAGCATAAAACTCTTTTACCCCTTTAACCTTCCCATCGACCATCTTTCCGAAAATTTTCTTTACATTCCCATTAAACGCTTTCTCAACATCAAATTCATTCTTATCAGAATAAAATTGATTAGAGATCTCAACTTTCCGGACTTTTGATTTAAAATTTTCAGTACTCAATGGTGGAAAGTTCTCATCATCCATTCAAAGAACCGATTTTTCAACACTCTCATCAAATTGTGGCTCCTCTGACTTTGTGGAATCAGATTCATCGCCAGATTTTATCTCTGATTTCTTAACAACCCAAGCTTGATTGTCAAGATTTCCCCTTTTCTTGTAAAATCTTTTCGAACACTCACCAACTTCATATGTAGAGTTTTAAAACACTTTAAATCGTTCAGTTGGTGGTTCCGTTTTATCGACAACTACTTTTTTAAGTTTTTCTGAGACTCCCTGTTTTGTCTTAGTTGCTCTGGGACAGTTCCATGCAATATGACCAACTTCATTGCATCTAAAACATGTTCTAGTCTCTCTCCTCTGATGAGCTTCAAACTTCATCTTTTCAGCAAGAAACTCCTTGTTTGACTGTTTCCAAAATGAGCTATTTGCTTCTTCTTCATGGCTAGTTCCTGCAACATATGTCATTTTTGATTTAAAATCTCGAACATATTTTTCATTTTTATAGTTTTCAGGTGGAATAAAACCAAGTCCTTTCTTTTTGTAGCTACGATTGTGGTTTGGTTTCTTTTGAAAACCAGAACCAGAATTGTAACCCTTTTTCTTGTTCAAACGTTGTTGTACTCTTGAAGTGTAAGGTTTAGGTTTTACATTAAGATTTTCATCTTTTATTTCAGAAATATTAATTTCTGTTAGTTTGAAAACCTTTTTTATCAAATCAGTTTTGACACCTCTTATTGGAAATTCTTTATCAAAATATAATTTGTCAGAACCATTCAAAATATATGCAACTTCAAATGTTTCGTCATTCAAATTAGATTTTGACAACAAAAATTCTTTACTATACACCCGTTTTCCCGACGACTTTGAACTCTTGACAGACGAACTTGAACTCCTGGACTCGGATTTTGACTCTGACTCCTCATCCTTATCCAACACCTGATCAACCACTCTTTTTATCAGTTCTGACTCATGATCTGTATCGGACGCTGTGAACGTGACATCAATATTGTCCGATAAAACATCGGTTATCTCGGATTCTAACTTAATATTGACTGCCTTTTTTAGTTCTTCCTCGTTAGGTTTTCTAGACGAGTACCCTTCCCAGATCGGAGGCGGACACTTATTATAACAGACACCCTGTTTCTTACCAGTATCCTTTTTCTTCTTTAGCTTTGTTTCTTCACCTTGAAACGCTTCAAATCCTTCAACTGTTGGATAAATTCTATCAATTATGTAGTCACAACCTTTGTAACTTTGCAGCAATCTTCTAATTCTTTCATTCTCAGTTGCTTCACTATCCAACTCTTTCTTCCACTTTGCACATTCTTCTATGTACATGTTGATCTCTTTCTGCTTTGTCATCATGGTAGCATTCATCATTTTCAAAGCTTTCTCTCTTTCAGAGTTAGTCTTTTCCAGACTATTCACAGTTCTGTTCAATACATCATATGACTGTTTCAAATTTTTTACATCAAACAACAACTTTTCTTTCAACTTTTCTAACTCACTAAACCTCTCATCTTTCTCTATACATTGTTTACAAGACTCTAAACATGTAAGACAGGGTTTTGTGATTTCAACGATCTTCTCGACTTCAACTATCTTTTCAACTTCCACAATCTTCACAATCACTTTGACCTCTTTCATTTCCTTTGCAGCTTTCCTTTCTTCCAGTTTCTTCAATTTTTCTCCAAAATAAAATTCAAAAGTGTCAGAAGATAAATGAGTTTTTCCAACATTTATCTGTTCAAGCTCTTCATCATCACTGTTATCTGTTGAACTGTTTTCAGAGGAAACAGATTCTTCATCTTTTTCTTCATCATCAGATAACACAGCCATCCATTCTTTCACCAACTCTGGCCTTTGCACAATCTGAGCAATAAAAGCTTTAATATTAGGATCAGCTGGAATATATTTGTCCCAGCTAAAACCATCACCCATTTTCTCGTCATCTTGATCCATGATGCCATAGTAAGCCTTTTTGTTTGCATCTTCAATTATTCTTCCATGTGCAGTTTGTGGCTCCTTTTGTTGATGTGGTAGATGAGTAATTTGTTGATAAATGGATTTTCTATAATAATCATCTTTCCCAGACGACTCCTTTGCTCCTCTTGGCTCCTGATTCTTGCACTCTCTTTTAAAGTGGCCTTTCTCCCTGCAACGAAAGCAGACAACTTTAGATTTATCAAATCCTAGATTAGAAAGGTTTGCATCCAAGAAATCATTTCTTCCTGTAACCAATCTAAATTTTTCTGCTCTCCTCAAAACACTAGCTAAGGCCCATTTAATATCCATCAGTTCCAGCTCCTCTGCATCGATTTGGTCATAATCTTCCTTTGTGAGCATTGGATTGCCAATTTTTCCGGCAATCAACCCTTCATACGACTCTAATGCAGTGACCAACAATCCCATATGATGCTTTACAAATTCTTCAGAATAATTTTGACCATTTTGAAGATGTAGAGCTACATTGCACTGAATTAGATGACCATTTCCAGCAGATGAACTTTGAACACTTGGAGGATTCACCGTTGAGAACCCACTAGTGTTGACTGATCCTTGACTGCTAGGTGTAGACTGGTTTCCAGCACTAAATGCAGTTTGTATCTTTGGACTGACTTCAGCAGTTTGAACATTTCCTTTATAATACAATTTAATATCTTGTTGATGAGTTGAACTATTCATTCTAGCAATTTTCTGCTGCTCCAGATCCTGTGCCTCCAACTTTTCTATAAACTGTGCAATCGATAACCTTTTAAACTGTCCAGAATTCTTTAATATCATCAGATATGTACTACATTCCTTTTGCGGTAACGCGTCAGCAAGCTTTTCAACCCATTCTACTGGAGTTTTTGTAATCTTCAATTGTGACATGGTGCGTACAAGATGACAATATCTTTCAATAAGACTCTTTGTTGTTTCACCATGCATGCATGTAAATAATTCAAACTCTTTTTTCAACAAAGCTGCTTTACTTTGTAACATTTCAGTGCTTCCCTCAAACTTCTTTTGAAGAGCTTCCCAGATAGAATAAGAATTTTCATCATGTTGAAGCAACACAAATATATCTTCTTTTACTGCTTGTTGTAACAAATTGATCATCATTTTCTCTCCTTTATAACTTTCCCTCTCTTGTTCAGTAAATTCAGAAATGATTTTATCAGCTCCCATTGTATTCTTTGGCCTTTCATACTCAGTTTCGATGCTCTCCCAAGCTTTTAGATGATTCGCCTGAACCCAATTTTCAAACCGTTTCTTCCATCCGTGATAATCTTCAATTCCCATAAGCTTCAGGGGTTTTTGCATTGTTCCGGTTTCGTTTTCTGCATTCATGTTTTGAGCAATTGAAGCTGGAGTAGTCGAGGGTGTAGCAAATGCGTTGTAGAACTCGGAATCCATTCCTTTTTAGCAACTTGAATCTCTTGTAGAAACTGACAAGTACCTAACAAATGACAACACACCAACAAAACACAATCAGTTTAAAGATTTATCAATTAATCGAAACAAATTGGTACTCGGACTGGTGACTATTTTGAGCGGATTGAAGGTTGACACACTGTGCGAAACGTTGACCAACTGTGCAGACTGAATGACCTAGATCGAATTCGATTGACCTGACCCTTTGAAACATTTGAACTCCAAACTGTACGAAACTTTCAAGCGAGTCGATGACTTTAATACGCGACTTGATCACACAAAAACGACTTGAATGATCAAACGTACTGATCGAACCGTGCTACTCGACACAAACTCCAAATCGGACAAAACACCAAAATACAAACCACGCGACCTGTAGATTCTATTCAAACAATTTGAACTAAAATTGCACACGACTTGATCAACTAACGCATGTAAACTAATATGTCACAAACTATTTCAAAACACACTAAAAACGACAAATGTATTACTATTTTAATCGGTGAACATACTAAACAATCATATCTCATGTAAAATAATACGAAGTCAATATTCAATCTATGATCATGCCCAACAACTAACACATACACTTTAAAACAATATTCACCATAAAACAATCAACACACCCACTAAAACTGACATCTTCTTTTAATTAAAATCTGATTGGACCGACTTGATCAGATAACATGCAAAGCCAACAACTTCATTAAACCAATTCACATGCAACCGATTATCTTGTTATTGGAAAACTAATATCATATGCAAATCTCGAACAGAACCAACTGACACACTTTAATACCTATCACATGCATACCAACAATTTTTTTTTTTATATTTCACACATATCGATGAACTTTCTTTTAAACAATTTAAGCAGTCGGTATATTCAAGCAGAATCAAGTAATATTTCAAGCGAAATCATCAAGATATTTTCAAGCGAAATCTGAATTATATGCACTTTCAAGCGAGATTATCAAGTACACTCAAGCGAAATCATGATATTTGTGAATACAAGCGAAATCAACAAGTAAGTTTCAAGCGAAATCTGATGATGTCAGCAAAAACGATCTGATTTTGGTCCGATTGAACAAGATTTAAGCCGATTTTAGATCTGAAACTCTCAAGGATTTGTTAAAACATGTTTACGCACATTATGTGAGAATTTGAGCCGATTTTATCCGTAAAAAATTTTAATTTTTGAGAAAGAATGGTGTAGAAACAGAAAAAAAATGATGAAAACGAGCTGTTTTTGCGAAATATCTTCCTCCTGAGCTCTGATACCACTTGTAGGATCGTTTTGTGACCTAAACGAGTCGTTCAGAAGAGATGAAATAGTTTCAGATGCGGAAACTAAGAAACTGACGATGAAACAGCTTGTTTATCACTTTAATCCTCTTGTATATTGATATAACAATGTTTACAATCGAAAGGAAAACCGGCAGCACCTCAGTATCACTCTCTGGAAAAAATGTTACAAATGACAAGTCAACTAACCTATTTATACTATACACGATTTCGCTTGAGACTATACATAACACTTCAAGCGAAATCCTCTAGATCACTTCAAGCGAAACATGTGACAGTTGACTTTCAAGCAATTCTATCCAATTTGTTTCATGTATGCATGTAATATCACGTGAACTTGTTTCCATGATGTAAGTGATGATGACACTAATGTGATGTCATCATTCTAGATGATGACATCATGCCTTAATCAGATTTGCAACGCAAACCAAGACTCGACATAAGACGAAGACGACATATGAATGCACTAACAGAGACCCACCTTAACTAATTTGTTACTTGATGTGCAGGAAGCTTCTGCATGCTTAGATAGTTTATGGTATGTAGATAGTGGAGGCTCCAAGCACATGACTGGATGTAGAGCCCTACTCAAAGATTTCAAAAAACATGGAGGGGGTGATATATTCTTTGGTAACAATTCAAAAGGGAAGGTGTTGGGGTCAGGGACAATTCAAGCTGGGAAGCTCAAGTGTGAAAATGTAAATCTTATTGACAATCTCAAATTTAATCTCCTTAAGGTTTCACAAATGAGTGACAAGGGCTATGGGTCATTCTTCACTAAGGAAACATGTAAGATTGTTGGACTAGAAGTGGTCAAAAAGATTGAAGAAATCATAGCTGGGAGCAAAACACAGCTTGTTGCTCAAAGGAATGGCAATGTGTATGTGGTTGATATGTTGAAGGATAATCCAATGGCTGATGCCTGTCTGTTCTCAGCTGCTGCTACCAAAGAGAAAGAATTATGGCACAGGAGACTTGGGCACACAAATTTGAAAACTATCACCACACTCTCTAAACAAGTCCTTGTAAGAGGCCTTCCACCAAAAAAATTTACTTGCAATGAGCATTGTGTTTCCTGTTTATAAGGTAAACAACCCAGTGTTTGCAAATGTTGCACATGGATTTGTTTGGCCTAGTAAAAATCACGAGTTTGAAAAAAGAAAAGATACTGTCTGGTTATTTTCAATGATTTTTCTAGGTTTACATGGACTTACTTTTTACACTCTAAGGATGAGACTGCAGGTATTTTGCAAGACTTTGTCAAACAGGTTGAAAAGCAATTTGATCTGCCAGTAAAAATATTTAGAAGTGACAATGGAACAAAGTTTAGAAACAAGGAGTTGGATGAGTTCTGTGTGTAAAAAGGGATTGTAAGGCAGTACAGCATCCCAAGAACACCAGAACAAAATGGGGTGGTTGAAAGGACAAATAGAACTTTGATAGAAGTTGTCAGAACAATGCTTGCAGACTAAGGTTTACCCTTAACCTTTTGCGTAGAGGCTGTAAACACTGGTTACTATGTGCAGAACAGAGTTTTTTTCAACCCCATGCATCAAAAGACTGCCTATGAAACTTTGTTCAAGATCAAACCACTGATCTCATATTTCAGAATCTTTGGCTGCCCATGCTTTATTTTAAACTTAAAAGATTCCATTTCAAAATTTGCAGCCAAAGTGGATTATGGTTATTTACTGGATACTCAACCACTGCCAAGGCTTATAAAGTGTTTAACAAAAGGACTATGTGTGTGGAAGAGACTTTGAATGTAAAGTTCAATGAACTTACATCATTAAAAATCCCAGCAAATCCTGCTGAATTATTTGACCTTGATAAATTTACATTTGAGGATGTGTCTGTCAAGACTAACCCTGCAGATACACCACAATCTTACTCACAAGACCATGGATTTGACAATGTGATTCCACAATATAAAGTCACTTCCATCACCAGAGAAGCAGATGTTCAAAACAGCTGTCAAAACTCTGCCATTGCTGAATCAACAGTTGTTGATCAAACCTTTGCCATCTCATCAAAACCAATCTCTGTTGACAAAAGTCCAACATCTGTGGAAAAAATTCAACATTGTGCCACACCCATTCCTCCTATTCCTCCACCTCTATCTCCAACAGATGTTGGCTCTTCAAAATTGCCAACATCTGTTAGCTCAGATGATTCACATCTGTAGCCTTCCCCATTCAATTCCATTGTTCTATATAAGGGGGATCTAATCTTCCTTAAATCTCATCCACCAGACCAAATCATTGGCAACATCAGTGAAGGGGTTCTCACAAAAGTCAATCCTAAAACATCTGTCTTTTTGCAGGCTTTCTATCTCTCATCCAACCAGTCAAGTACCAAGAGGCACTGAAAGACAGTAGTTGGGTAGAAGCTATGCAAGAGGAACTCTAACAGTTTAAAAGAAAACAAGTATGAGAACTTGTACCACTGCCTAAGGATGTATGTCCAATTGGCACAAAGTGGATCTTCAAAAAACAGAACTAATGAAAGGGGCATTGTTTTCAAGAATAAAGCCAAGTTAGTGGTTCAAGGCTTTCGACAAGAAGAGGGCATAGATTATAATGAAACCTTTGCTCCTGTAGCATGGCTTGAAGCCATCAGATTGTTCTTAACCTTTGCAATCAACCACAACATCAAGGTGTATCAAATGGATATAAAATGTGCATTATTTCATGGAAAGATCCAAGAAGAAGTGTATGTTTGTCAACCTCCTGGTTTTGAAGATGCCATTTATGCTGATCATGTCTACAAGCTCAACAAAGCTTTGTATGGCTTGAAACAAGCACCAAGAGCTTGGTATGAAACTCTCTCCACTTTTCTCATTTCAATTGGGTTTACAAGGGTTAAAATTGACAAAACACTGTTTCTGAAATGGAAAGGTAGGGATCTGATGATTGTCTAAATTTATGTTGATAACATCATATTTTGATCCACATGTACCTCCATGTGTGAAGAGTTCAAAAAACTCATGATAGCAGAGTTTGATATGAGTTCCATGGGTGAACTTCAATGCTTTCTTGGTCTCCAAGTTAAGCAGTTGCAAAATGGAACTTTCATTCATCAAAGTAAATATGTAAAAGAACTTTTAAACAAATTTGAGATGAATGATTATAAACCATGTAGTACACCCATGGCAACCACAAAGCTTTTCACTGCTGATGAAAAAGATGACTTGCTTGATCAAACTCTATATAGAAGCATGATTGGGTCTTTATTGTACCTAACTGCATCTAGGCCAGACATCATGTTTGCAACATGTGTTTGTGCAAGATCCCAGTCAGCACCTAGGAAGTCTAATCTCATTGCTGTGAAAAGAATATTCAGATACATAAAAGGTGCTCCCACACTTGGTATCTGGTATCCTGCTAATGGGAATATCAAGCTTTTAGGTTTCTCAGATAGTGATTTTGCTAGATGCAACACCAAAAGGAAGTCTACTTTAGGAGGGTGTCAATTCCTAGGCAATTGCTTAGTGTCTTGGCAAAGCAAAAAGCAAGCAGTTGTTTCAACATCCACTGCCGAGGCAGAATATATTGCTGCTACAAGCTGTACAGCCCAACTGTTGTGGCTTCAAAACCAGTTGCTGGATTTTGGTGTAACTGCTATAAAGAATCCTCTCATGTTGGATAGTCAAGTAGCTGAAAACATCATTAAAAATCCAGTTTCACATTCAACCACCAAGCACATTGACATCAGACATCACTTTGTGAGGGATTGCTATTAAAAAAGGTTTGATTTCTCTGCATTATGTTCCAACCCAAGATCTGCTGGCAGATGTGTTGACAAAAGCTTTAGACACATCTACCTTTGAAAGCTTGATCTCAATAATTGGAATGCTAAACATGGATTAGAAGGCAAAAACTTGTTTTCCATGAATAAAAAGCTTTAGAATGTTTTCAGAAAATAAAAAATTCATCCTTAAAAATAGCTAAAATGAAAACTTTTCATGAAATCCTTAAAAGTCTGTCCATAACCACTGTTGTTTTAAACCTCTGATTGCCTAAAAATTCACCCACTGCTGAAAGGTATCCTCTGTTTTCAAATTCCTCTATTCAAAGACCACTGTTGATCATGTAAGGCCATATAATAGTGTAGGTTTACGCTTATCTTTATCAAACACAATTATAGGCTCTTGGGCTTAGCCTTGTAGTGGGTTAGATAATATTTGAATAAGCAATGTGGGCTAATTAATGATTTGGGCTTGTTTAGTTAGTAATTTTCATGTGGGCTTGGCCCAACTTGTAATTAGGTCACCCTATGTGTTATAAATAGGATGAGCCTATGTCAGTATTAGGTTGCTATTCATTATTGTTCTTATTGACAATTTTCGAATTCTGTGTTGGGTGTACGAGATGGTTCTTCAGAAACCGTCTGCACTTTGATTATTCAATCATTTTCGTTCTTGTTCATCTCACTTTCATTAGTATTCCGCACTTTTGATTGTGATTTTGATATCCGATTGGTAGTTTTAGGACTTAAAATTGGTATCAGAGCCTAAGTAGTCTTTCAAAAGGCTCGGTTTGAATCGGATATTGTTTGAAGATTGAAGAACGAAAACTGTTGGGTGTTTAGCTGCTGATTCGAAGAAGAAACAGAAAAGGTTCATCGGCTTGAAAATGGTTTTAAGAAATTTCTAAGAAAACTCAAGAACACGAATAACAGTTTGAATATTGGAGAAACAGTTCAAAAATTACGTTTTTGATCTGTTTTGGTGTTTTGAAAGTTGTGTTTGCAGGATTTTCGGGATAATAGGTGGAAAGAATCAATTGATATTTGATTTCAAATTATTCCCTTGATTTTCGGGATCTTTTTGTTAATTTATTCACAAGGAAGCTCTGAAAGTAGGAGTGTGCGACAAATAACAATCATCTTCTTCACGTTCAAGAATACTGTGCGACTTCAACTAACTTACTTTCAACAAGACATTATTATCAATTGAAAGTGTGCGACCAATGCATAGTGTATGGCGAGAAAGACTGTGTGACAAATTCTTCATTATCATCAACAAAGCATTAAAGCGTGCGAGAAATTGAGTGTGCGACTACGTTTCATTACTGTGCGAAAAAACTCCAAGTGTACGACATTTTCAGTGTGCGACATCATTTCAATATCAACTTATCACCACGCTACCTGCAACTTCATCAACCACCACCGTTCAAAACCGCACACTTCCGAACCCGCACACTGTTTCGAATTCACCGTTGCCATCACACCACACACGTTTATCATCTTCATCGTCACTCAACTCCGATCACCATCTCGAGTTTGACATCGGTCATCATCTTCACAAACACCATTCTTGAATACCACCTCCACTAAACTACAGTTTTCGGAATAAAGTCATCAAGAATACAATTTTTCGAGATCAAAGCTGTTGAGAATTCGAGTTCGTTGTCTTTCGTTGTCGGTCTCCACCGAACATAACCACCTCACCGGACCTCCATATCTACGTTCATCGTCATCGTCTCCAACCTGCAACTTCTCCGGCCGCTGGTAATCACCTCTGGTCACCTGTTTAACCACCGTTACCTTTAACCGTCATCAACACCCCATCTCAATTCATCAACTCCGACCATTTTCCTCTTCTCCGACGATCGTCATATTCACGTTGTTCACCATCTCCGGTCATCGTCCTTCACCACATTGTTCACCGTTCTGCCACCGATCACAGTTTCGAGTTCACACCACCATCGACCTGCTCACCTTGGACCAAACATCACAGTGGAAGAAACAATGGACTGAATAACCGGAGTCAATCGAGCCAGGGGTTTAGTTCTGCATAAAAAGGGGTTGGTCCTGTCGTCTGATTCAAGGCTGGACTAAGTTTCTTCTCCGACGATATCTGCAAAACAGACAGTCATTAGACTCGCCATGGGGAGAATGGGGGTTCTCTCCGTGACCAGTGAGAATAAGTACAAATGTCAATGAAGAAGAAGAAGTAGTGAAAGTGAAGTGAATGTAACTTGAGAAATCATACTTGACCCATCTTATTTATAGCCATATTTGGGCAGGAAAGTCTATTGATGGAGATAATAATGGAAAGAATTTTCCGTAATCGGTCATTGCCTTTTCTGTTGATTATTAACGTCTGTTTAAGCACACGGATCATGAACGTGATCAATGGCTAGGGGAATGCCACGTGGAAAGTGGTTTTAAGTGGATTCTTCCCCAAGTTAGTGCCATCATCGTGATTGAGATGGGCGTTCAGGATGATGCCACATCACCATTCAGTTGTAACTGAATGGCTGTGCATGATGAAGTTTTGTAGAAGATTTACAGCTGTAACCCTTCATGTTCTTGCCACGTGTTAATTCCGTTATAACAGAAAGGGAATTCCTTTGCTTAAGTCTTGGTTTCTGGCGCGCAGAGATGTTTAGGTTCTCAACTTTTAACCTTAACTTTACCCTTGCGCGAGCTCGCCTAGGGGTGTTAGTTGATCTTTGGTTCTGACCTTTCTCTGGCTCACAGTTATTGAAGGCTGCTTTCTGTTTTGTTTAGAACCGGTGCGCAGCCGCGCAGGGTTCTGTTTGAAGATGTTTTTTGTGATGAGGTTGTGGTATGGCCTACCATGCCTGCGCGAGGTTTTTGGGACCATACCCCTTCAAGTCCCCCAGTCCAGTGTTGCTCTTATGCATGTAAGTGGAGCACTGGACTATATGAAAATGGGGGGGGGGCGCTTTTTGTTTTGTGAAGTTTGGCGGGAAATATGAAGAACCTTCTTGTGGAAGATGTTTTTCCTTCAAGTTGAAGTGCTCATGAATTCAATTTTTGAAAAATTTGACTCCTAGCAGGTGAAAGATACGGTGGTGACTGTTGACGTGTGACAGGCTGTCACTTGTCAGTTGTTTATTAAATGTACGTCGTCATCGTGGCCTACACACGTGCGTGAGCTCGTGTTGTTTTTTCCTCACTCGCTCCTGATGCTTGAATAACCGTGTTTCTCCGAAAAAGGGGCTATTACGATTTTCTAGGTCATTGATGGCGGTGGGTATATAAACCCTTTTGTTGCTTTCTTTTGTTAGTATTGCTCTTTGGATTCCACTCTACTTCCCCAGTATTCCTTGGAAGAAAACTACAAATTTCTCGCCTTATGTCTATCGGAGAATGTCACGAAGATTCTTTCGAAGAAATGTGTGCCGGTCTTCCACCATTGAAGTGGTCCAAAGAAACGTTCGACAGTATGGTTCGAAATTCTAGGTTTCCTGATAGTTGGGGTGTTCGATATCCCGATGAGGGTCAGACGGTGGCAGATGCTTCGGCCGGGTATATTACCTTGTTCTGGGATTATTTTGCTGAAGGCAACTTCCGATTGCCAGTGACAAGGTTTTTTCTTGAAATTCTTGCATATTACAAGTTCCATATTTCTCAAATGCACCCTATCGGAATGGTTCGGATTCACCATTTCGAATTCCTTTGTCGGTCGATGTATATCGAGCTGACGGTTAACCGTTTCTGAGTACTGTATCAAATGCATTGTTCTCAGGGATTTTATTCCTTTGCCCAACGTGCTTCGGCAAAGAAGATCTTATTGCAACCCCCAAAATCCTTTCATGAGTGAAAACCGAAATTTTTCTTCATCAAAGCCGGCGTGATTCCGATGAAGATGACTTTTAGGGGCAAAGAAGACATTGTGACAAAGACCATACAGACTCCTCATTCGGAGACTTGGTATCAAGATTTGAAAGATGTTCCATCAATTGAACTCCTAGAGAAAATCCTAGTTGCTGCTAGCATGAGTCTTTACTGGCGAATGGAGCGGGAAGACAAACCCGTGTACATGGAGGACGATAAAAGTAAGATTTGGGGTTTTCTTACCCTTTCTCTTTCTTCTTCTTTTTTTTTGAATGTTACGAATTTTTCCTTGTTTTCTCTTTTGGTAGTTGTCTCTTTGTATGTTGTTGCATACAAGCGGGAGAATGGGAAGATGGCCACCGTTCCGAAGAGAGCTGACGAAGAACTCTGGTACCTGCAGATAGTCAAAAAAATTTCCCTTCCTCGGGATGAAGATCTGGCCGCGAAACCTTCGACTGGTGTTGGTAAGGTTATTTTTTGGTTTTGATTGAAATTGCAATATTGCACTTTGCTGTTTTTGCGCGTGGGGTAATATTGCAATATTTTTCTTTTTAAGTAGGTGAATTGACTAACCTGGTGGTAGGCCCTGAGAAGAAAAAACGTGTCCCGGCTGTTAATATTGTGCCGAAGAAGATTGATACGTCGAAGGCTCAATCATCGAAGGCCAAGAATGTTTAGGGGGAGAAGAAAGGTACGCTCCATTCCTCTGTCTTCTGGTGTGATTATGTAGTGGTGTCTGAGTCGTTGGGAGGACTTACGCCTGTAGTTGTGAAGAAACCAAAAGCGGAGCTTCGGGATCCCGCTGATATCCCTATCTCGAATCCTGATGACTCTATTGATTTGGAGTCGAGTCCTGAGCCTCTATTGAAAACAAAGGCGGTGAAAAGAAAACAGGTTGAAGTTGAGACTGAGGCACAACCTGTGAAGAATATGCCGAAAAGAAAGATTGGCAAAAGAGGCAACTTAGATGCCTTTATTGTGAAACCTCCTCCAGGTGAGTGTCTCCTTTGTTTGTTTTTTATGCGTGCTATATGTTAATATATTCTTTGTTTTGCAGAAAAGCCAGCCCCTTCTGCGAAACCATGATCTGTTGTTAATGATGATCTCCCACCTTCATCACCTCATGCGCCGATTAGGGAATAACTAGAAGGTACAAAAGCTTTGGAAATCGAGGTGGAGAAAGTTGTTGAGGTGGAAAATCCTGTAGTTGAGAAAGGTGTGGAGTCGGAGACTCCGGGTACTGGTACCGCTCAGCCCAAGTCTCCTGAGGTGTTGGCGCAAGATCTAGAGAAAGGAAAATCTATTCACGAGAACCTAGTGACTACTACTCCTTTTTTTCTACGACTACCGCACCTGTAAATGTTGAAAAAAGCCCAACTAGTGACTAGGGCTTCTTTACTCAAGGTGATGAAGATTCTCCCATCCACCCGAATGAAACTCCGGGGGATTATTACTATAGATGTTACTCGGAGAAAAAAGCTGCTGAGATTCACACACCGGTGTGGAAACTGAAGAAAGGTGATACTTTCTCAGACTTCCAGGTTTGTCGTGACTGGTTGCAAGGTACCTTTCCTCCTGCAGAGATCAAATTTCAAGAGGAACGTCTTCACGATCAGACTTACCATGCTTATCTTGAAGAAGCCGCTAGCTACACGTCCACTACGCATCGTATAGTGCGTGAGTGGCGTAGCATGCACAAGGAATGTGCTGCTTTTGAGGCGTCCAAGAAAAAAGCTTCTGAAGATGAGGCCTGAGTTGCCCTGTTGAGGGATTAGTTGGAGGCTGATCGAGCCAAGTTTGAGAGTGACCAAAAAACTGAAGAGTGGTCTGTTGCTGGCTGGAAAAGAAAAGCGGAGGCTGAAGCTGCTCTACTTTCAGAGGAGCACAAACGTTGGAGGGAGATCTGCGAGAAAGACAATAATGAAAAAATGGGTCTCCGCAATATCATCAATAATCTCAAGGCTGAGGTTGAGAAGCTGAAGAAGCAGGATGCGGAGATTGAGAAGTTGAAGAAAGAGAAAGCGGAGGCTGAAGCAGCTCGTGATGAAGCGTGTTCTCATCGAGAGAGGAGTGAACATAGAGAGGTACGAACTTGCGCCACACTTGCCTTTAAGGATAAGGAGATAGACGAGCTCACCTCTTTATTATCTGAGCAGGAACAAATTAAAGCGGAGCTTGAATTTGCTAAAAACGATTTGTAGCTTAAGCGGTCTGAAAAAGCCGAGACTTCCAGCCGCCTGAGTGAAATTGAATAAAAGTTAGAAAACTCTGAAACTGCTCGAGCTACGGCGGAGAGTCAAGTTGAACCGTTGAAAAATGACACGCTCTGGCTGAAACACCGCAGGATCATAAGTGTAAGTGTGTCAATTTCATGTGATATTTTGATGTAGTTGCTCATCTCCTTATTTATTGTGTTGCGCAGGTTGCCAATTTTGTCCTTAACTCCAATGAGTTAGATCAAACGGTTGCGCACTTGCTGACCACTGCGCGTAATGATGGGTATGCCCAAGGGTACGCAGAATGTACCCATCATGTTATTAATGCCTTAAAGGTTGAATGGGATACCAGTAGGTCCGCTACGCATGGAGTTGATACTGAAGCTGCTCTTGCTGCTACGAAGGCGCAATACAACACTTTGCATCTTCCTGTGATGGACCTAGTTACTATTGCGCTGCAATTTGAGGATTTTGTGACGTAACTAAGGGAAGTTTTCCCGGATGGAGAAGAAGATGATGAAGACCTAGATTAGGTTCTTTGTACTTTTGTGATTGTTAAACATTTGTATTTTGATTGGGATTTTGATCCCTTTTTGATGACTTTTTAATGAGCTGTAGCACAAGTAACTTGTTGATGCACTGCTGTGCATGTAAAAAATTTTGTTAATGCGCTTGTTGCGCAAGTAACTTTTTGGACAGGTTTCATGTTTGAATTACAATGTCGTGCATGAGTACAATTTCTTTGTTTTTAGGTAACACGAATAAAGGTGGTATAAAGCTCAGGTGTGAACGTAGGGCTGGACCTTGCGCGTTCATGAGACTTGTATTAATTTACCATAATTTTTTTGCGTGTACCAAAAGAAATTGCATGCATTTTTGTAATAACCATGGAAATAACGTAACAAACTTTGTATTGATTGGATAGGGTGCAGAGGCCATGAGTTTACAAAGTTGTTTTGCTATAAATAGTGAAAATTAATTAATTGAGCGTGCAGATAATCCTGTGCCATGGTTTGGTAAGTTGTACTTGACCAATTATGGGAGACTATGACTACAGCGCGTTGATCTATCTTGGGCTCAAGTTTCTTTGGATTTTTTGCTCGGCCCTTCATCCCCGCGGGTGATTTGTTTGATGTCTTTGCGCACACTCTGGACTAAGTGGGTGAGTTCTCCACTTTTTAATGCCTTCTCGATTTCTGTGCGGAGACTTATGCAATTATTTGTGGTGTGACCATTGTCTTTATGGTACTCACAATAAAGGTTCGGGTCTTTCCCTTGCTTGTTCTTCATCGGCGGTGGCATTTTGAATTGATAATCCTCGGTACTAAGTACCTCCGCCGGTGTTTTTGTTAGAGGGGTCCATTGCCATTCACGGTTCTCCTGCTTAGCCTCTTTCTGCGCTATCAGCTTGTTAATTGTTGAGCGGGCATCATCGGACGAGTATGCTCCTGAGGCTGAGTCCCTCCAGTTTTTTCTTAAATTTCTTTTTGCTGTTCCCGCTCATGTCCTACGGGCGGTTTTGCGGTAGCGGTGGACTGTTGGAGCTTAGATTCCGCTCTGTTTGAGCGTAAACTTTGGCAGCAGCAATCGGCTTCTCCCAACTTTTGGGTAGGCCCTCGGTTCTTGATAAGAGGTTAATCATGTCATCACATCTTACCGCATAATTGAATTACTCGTGGATTAGATGTTCATGTACATCGCCAATCTCTAGCACCTCTTGGTTATACCTCGTTATGAAATCTTCTAAACTTTCATCGTCTCGTCTCCAGATGTTCATTACGTCGGCGATGTCTCTGACGGATCTGCGTTGTTTGCTGAAATGAACCAAGAACTTCTCTCTCAAATCTACCCAGGATGTTAACTTGCCGACCGGTAAGTTGTCAAACCATAATCGTGCTGCGCCTATTAAGGTCTGGACGAACAGATGACACCACATGGGTAGTGTCCATCCCCCGACTAGGCCTGCGCCGGTAAACACACGTAGATGATCGTCTGGATCTTTCATCCGTTGAACTTTCCAACATTGGATGGTAGTTTTGCCCTCTCAAGGGGGGCTAACGCGATCTTAGTGACAAATTTTGAGTTCTCCGCTGCTTCTGCTGGTCGGTAAATTAGGTTGTAATCGTATTCTGCGTCGGGGTTGTAAACTGCACCAGTTTTTGGTTTGTAATTTGCGTGATCTCGCTGCAACCGGCTGAAAACGCTTGTGTTGTCACCTTCCTGATACGTTTTGTCATACTCATCGGTTTGAGTGTCCCGTTTCTGGAAAGAACGTGGGCCCAACTGAGAGGGGACTGAGTGACGCCTATGAGAATACTGTTCGTCATGGTAGTCTCTTCATCGAGACTCCGAGTGAGTAGATTCATATCTAGTTGGAGATCAGCAGTAAACTTCTGTATCATCTACGGACATTCGTGATGGTGCATCATAGTGTGATGTACGTGGTGCAGACGGTGCTCGTACTTGAGGTGCAGATCTTCGTGATTGAGTCACGGGCGGAGCGGCTTGTTCACAGAGCTGTGCATAGACCGCGTTTAATACACCCTGAGATCTTTCATACCATGAAATCGGGGTTTCACCACGGGGTAAGATCCAACTTATCGGGATCTCGGGTTGTGGTCCCGGTGTAACAGGATCATTTGGATGATTAACGTCGTGCTGAACGTCATTATCATCTGAAGTTTCTTCCACAATCCCCTCGACACGAGGATCATGAGTAAAATTTGCCGGTCGAGGGCCTGATGGACGATGTGACGAAGTATCTGCCATGGAAAACAGAGATTGAAAGGAATGAATCAAAACGAGAAGATGAGAAATGGAAATTGAAGAATCGGTGGGCGCCAATGAAGAAACAGTGGACTGAATGACCGGAATTAATCGGGCCAGGGGTTTAGTTCTGAATAAAAAGGGGTTGGTCCTCTCGTCTGATTCAGGGTTGGACTAAGTTTCCTCTCCGATGATATTTGCAAAACAGACAGTCGTTTGACTCGCCACGGGGAGAATGGGGGTTTCCTCCGTGACCACCCTCCGGCGTGAGAATAATACAGATCTTAATGAAGAAGAAGAAGCAATGAAAATGAAGTGAATTTAACTTGAGAAATCATACCTGACCCGTCTTATTTATAGCCAGATTTGGGCGGGAAAGTCTGTTGATGGAGATAATAATGAAAATCATTTTCCGTAAGCGGTTATTGCCTTTTCCGTTGATTATTAACATCCATTTAAGCACACGGATCATGAACGTGATCAATGGCTAGGGGAATGCCACGTGGAAAGTGGTTTTAAGTGGATCCTTCCCCAAGTTAGTGCCATCATCGTGATTAAGATGTGCGTTCAAGATGATGCCACGTCACCATTAGGTTGTAACTGAATGGCTGTGCACGATGAAGTTTTCTAGAAGATTTATAGCTGTAACCCTTCATGTTCTTGCCACGTGTTAATTCCGTTATAACAGAAAGGGGATGCCTTTTCTTAAGTCTTGGTTTCTGGCGCGTGGAGATGTTTAGGTTCTCAACTTTTAAACTTAACTTTACCCTTGCGCGAGCTCGCGCAGGGGTGTTAGTTGATCTTTGGTTCTGATCTTTCTCTGGCGCACAGTTATTGAAGGCCGTTTTCTATTTTGTTTAGAACCGGTGCGCAGCCGCGCAGGGTTCTGTTTGAAGATGTTTATTGTGATGAGGTTGTGGTATGGCCTACCATGCCTGCGCGAGGTTTTTGGGACTATACCCCTTCAACAGTCATCACCTCTGATCAAACCTCATCGGACCTGCAACTGTCCTCACTCCGACCACTGGTCCCATTTCATCATATCATCATCTCCGAACCATCAAACATCCATATCATTCTCCGTTCATCACCGATAACCTCGTATCACATCACACTCATCCTCTCACCATTTCTTCTCCGGTCACCGTTATATGTCCTACACTCTCCATCACTATCGTCATCATCATCAAATCTTCATCAGAATTCACTAAAGGATTCTTGGCGGCTGATTTTAAGAAGTAGGGTTTTGGACAGCCGTTTGAAATGAAGAAGAATCATAATTTCCGTTTTTTCTTTTGTTTTTAATTTAATTATTTATTAGTAATAATTATTTAATCATTAGGTAATCATTGATTCATTATTAATAATTGAATTATAAAATTAGGTTAGTTTAAAATTAAAAATGTTTTATATATAAAATTATTATAATTCTTGAAAAAAGGGGGGGGGGGTTATTATTAACAAATTGTTTTGTTTGGTGATAAGTTTTAACAGGTTTGGAGGTGTGGTACAAAAAAGCTAGTTCGTGCATGTGGCAAAGGGCTTGAGTTAGAGAGTACATGGGTTCTTGCTTTGGGCTTGTGTTGAGGAAATAGTTTACGTGATACTAAGTGTACGACTGTTGGTTCATATATTCAAACCCAGAAGAACAGATGATATGAATAGCCCAACCTGTTCCAGAACAGTTGATCCTCATAAGCAGAGCATGTTCTAGTTTCCCTCCAATGGCAGTCCTTCTATCAGCTGATTACACTAAGTGTTGATCCACTCAACAACTGTTCTAAAACCGCTGATCCTAAGGATTGAAGACCTAACAACTGCTGCTTATCAAAGTACTGATGAAGACAAAGCACTGCTATTCTCAAGGCCTGATTAACCTATGAAGAAAGCACTTATGAGCAACATCAGTGCTTAGGCAAACAATAGTGGAAGGATCATCAGTGTTTATGTATCAGTGTCTATGTAATCAGTGTTTATATGTAATAGTGTTTAGAGTTTGTTAGGAGGTTAGATGTCACTTTCATGGTGACATCAGCAAAGATGCTCAGTGGTTTCGTCTGTACTATATATAGAACAGTACTCTGTACTGTTCCTTGAGCTCTTTCTTCACAAGTCATATTGTACGAACAAATCACTGAGCTCAGGCTAAGGGGGAGATTAGTTGCATGCATTCAATTGTTTTGATTATTGTAATTTGACACAATCATTCGACTCAATGGAAATCATGTTTACTTAAAGCTTTTCTTCCATGATTGTGTTTATAAAGTTTGTTTATTCTTTCCACTACAATTACTACATCTCTGTTCTACCATTTTACTTCAATTAATTCAAACAGACACAATCTACGGAAACTCAGATCCTAATAATTGGTATCAGAGCGAGGACAGACAAAATTCGATTTAACAATCAATTTAACGTAAAATTTCAGCTCAAATTTATTGATACTCAAAATTGTTCAGTTGATAAAAACAGAATAAAAAGGTAATCACGTACAAAGTTGATTATTCTAAAAACTTTTGTAAAAATCAATCAATATGGCATCACAATCACAAGACCCTCACAACACAGGGACTCTTTTCAAACCACCGATGCTTGTCAGATCCGAGTACAACATCTGGCAACGTCGGATAGGTCATGTCCTTGCACAACAAAATACCGGCTGTTGGAAGTCAGTCATCTATGGACCACCTGTTCCGCAGGTGCCTATTACTGAAGATCCCAAAGGCTTTGTGCCAAAAAGCCCTGAAAACTACTCAGAATAAGATTTTCAAAAAATTGAATTAGATACAAAGGCTTTTAGCATAGTAGCCCCAGCTCTTCCAAATGACATTTATGCTGGAGTGTTACACTGTAACAGTGCCAAAGAGCTGTGGGATGCTCTAAAAAACAGTTCGGTGGTACAGAAGAGGTGATAGAAAATAACAGGGAGGTTTTGAATCAACATTATGAAACATTTTTCCATGTGAAAGGAGAATCACTAACACAACAGTTTGAATGTTTTAGTTGTCTCATTAGTGAATTGAAACTTGTTAATGTTGAATTTTCAAAATCAACTCTAAATAGTAGGTTTCTAAGGTCACTTCATGAATAATGGGACACAATTGCTTTTGTAACCAGAAATTCAGTTAGGTTCAAAGAGATAACACTGACTCAACTTCATGGTCGACTCCTCACTTATGAGACAGAGTGGAACCAGAAAAAGAAGTTACAAGAGTCAGGGAAGGTTGCTGATGACTACACATTTGGTAGCACAGCACTTCTTGGTCAAGAGGAATCTGGTAGTAGTAAGGATCAGAGTTATGATCATTACATTGACATGACTGCTGGAGGAGCTTTTAACAACTCTGATTCTTACTCAACTAACTATGCTTTCACAGCTAGTAGTGAAAACCAGAGTTCTGATAACCTATCCTTTGAACTCAATGATCTTCAGCATTTTGATCCCACTAATTTAGAGGAAATGGACATATTGCATCAATTAGCACTGCTGAGTGTAAGAACCAGCAAGTTTTATAAAAGAACAGGGAGAAAAATTCCAGGGTTACATGGGAACTTAAAAGTTGGGTTGGATAAATCAACGTTAAAGTGCTACAAGTGTAACAGGCTAGGACACTTTGCTAGAGAGTGTAGAAGCAACCAAAACAGTGGACCAATCATAACACACCCTAGTCCTAGACCTCAAAACACACAAAACATTGTGCGCTATTACCAAAATACCCCTGCTACTCATGTAAACACTGCTCATTATGGACACCCTGTAACACATGTTCCAGTGCAATATGTTCAAACCACTATTCCTCAAATACAGTATGTCCAAGCCCCAGTTCATCAGGTCCAAGTGCAACAACCTGCACAACATGCTGCACAAACATCTGCTCCAGCAGAGGCCAGTCAGCAAAGCTTCTTTACCCAAGGCTTTGTTGATTGGAGTAGCATGCCTGATGAATTAACTGAGGAAAACTTTGCTCTATTTTCTAAAAATGTTGCTTCTATTGATGAAATATGTTTTGTAGCATTAGAGTCAATAGCTGAAGGGTTGGAAACTGAAGAAGAAGAAGAAGAAGAAGGAGAATCCAGTGTTGAAACAGTGGATGAGATTGCTGAAGCAGTGGTTATTGCTGTTGGTGGTGAAAATCTGATGGAGAAGGAAAACAAACCACTGTTAGAACCTCTGGCTGACCCATAGTATGAAGTAGAGAAAGAGAATGAGAAGGAGAACAACAGTGCTTGTGAGAATGTTTGTGATTGTGCCATTGTGGCTGCAACTAAGGTATCACCTCAGGTCTTGAAAAACCTATGTTCAGACAAATGCATCATAACATTTGCTAATGTTAAAGAGGTGAATGAAAACCTTAGAGATAAAATCTTAAAAGATGAAATACAATTTGAAAAGTCTGTTAAAGAACTAAAAAACAATATTTTTGAAAAAGAAAGTGAAATCTGCAGTCTTAAACATGAACATAGCATAACCAAGGATCAACTTCAAGCCATGACAGAAAAATATCATTCTTGTAAAAAGGAGTTGGAATCCACCCAAATCACTTGTGAAAAATGGGTGGAATCCAGCAAAGTTATGAAGTGATGCTAGAGAAACAGATCAAAAGCAATGTAAAATTTGGCATAGGGTTTAGGAAAAATAGCCAAGTTGAAAACACTGCTGTAAATGAGTCTGGTTCTGTTGAGATAATTCCAACAAACAAGGATGGTCAAGAAATTAAAATAACCGACAAAAATGGTAACAAAATCACTCTTGAAAAACCAAATGGGTCCTCAACCTTTGAGGAGATTGAGAAATATCAATTTAAACCAACTTAGTCAGATGAGTGTGACATCCTTGAGAATTTCAAACCCATGGATTGTTCCACAGTTGAGGCTATGAAAGCACCTAAGGCCAAAGTAATTCCTATTATAGATATCCCAACAGTGGTTCAAAACTCTGTTGCAAAGGAAGCTGAAAAGAGGAAAAAGAGAGAAAAAGTGAAAATTTTGTTTTGTGATTTCTGTGAAAAGAAAAACCATTCCACAAAGGACTGTTTTCATCTTAAAGCATATGATATTAACAAAACAAGCATAATTGAGCCTGCAAACAGTTGCACCATCTGTGGAAAAACCAACCATCTCACTCATGAGTGTGTGTACCTCAAAACCTTTGAGGTCAAAAGAAAAGAGTACACTTCAAAAACACCCATGAGTTCATCAAAACAACCTGTCATGAAACAACAACCATTTGTGTCTATCCAAACAGCTGTTACAAAACAGCTGAACAAAAACACTGTTCCAAGAGATGTGCAAGTGACAGATGCACCACCTGCCAACCAATTCCAAAGAGGAAAAGGTCAACCACCATACCAAAGGGTCCCACATGTTTATGAGGCCTACAAAATGCCCCCTAAACCAAAAGTGAATAGGCATCCTTATGGGTTTCAACATCTAACAGGAAATGGTCCCCAACAGTGGTTAGAGAAACAAATTTCAAAAACTGTTCAAACCCCTGAGCTAACCACTGTCCATGTTCTTGGACTTGACACTGACACTGTTGTAACCCCATCCAAAGCCTTATTGGCTTTGGAGACCCTCCTGAACTAATTGTTTACTTGATGTGTAGGGAGCTTCTGCATGCTTAGATAGTCTTTGGTATGTAGATAGTGGAGGCTCCAGGCACATGACTGGATGTAGAGCCTTACTCAAAGAATTCAAAACTCATGGAGGGGGTGATATATCTTTTGGTAACACTTCTAAGGGTAAGGTTTTGGGGTCTGGAACAGTTAAATCTGGAAAAGTCAAGTTTGGAAATGTTAATCTCATTGACAATCTGAAATTCAACCTCCTTAGTGTCTCACAAATGAGTGACAAAGGCTATGGGGAATTCTTTACTAAGGAGAATTGCAAGATTGTTGGACCAGAAATGGTTAAAAAGATTGAAGAAATAATAGCCAATAGAAAAACCCAACTTGTTGCTCAAAGGAGTGGCAATGTTTATGTAGTTGATTTGTCAAAAGAGAGCCCTATAACTGATGCCTGTCTGTTCTCAGCTGCCTCTAACAATGAGATAGAGTTATGGAACAGAAGATTGGGCCACACAAATCTCAAGACAATCACTGCTTTATCAAAACAAGGCCTTGTAAGAGGTCTTCCACAAAATTGTTCACCTGTTCTGAGCATTGTGTTTCCTATTTAAAAGGCAAACAACATAAAAGCTCATTTAAGTCCATTGAAGAGTCCAAAACAACCAAGTGTTTGCAAATGCTGCACATGGACTTGTTTGGCCCAGTAAAAATCATGAGCTTGAAAAAGAAGAGATATTGTTTGGTAATTGTAGGTGATTTTTCTAGGTTTACATGGACTTATTTCTTACATTCTAAAGATGAGACTGCAGGCATTTTGAAAATGACTTTGTCAAACAGGTTGAAAAGCAATTTGACTTGCCAGTAAAAGTCTTTAGGAGTGACAATTGGACAGAATTTAGAAATAGGGAGTTGGATGAGTTTTGTGTGTCAAAAGGGATTGTAAGGCAGTACAGCATCCTAAGAACACCAGAACAAAATGGGGTTGTTGAAAGGAAAAATAGAACCTTGATAGAATCAGCCAGAAACATGCTTGCAGATTCAGGTTTGCCATTAACTTTCTAGGCAGAGGCTGCAAACACTGCCTGCAATGTCCAAAACAGAGTTTTGATCAACCCCAGGCATCAAAAGACTGCCTATGAAATTCTGTATAAAATCAAACCACTGATCTCATACTTTAAAGTCTTTGGCTGCCCATGTTTCATTTTAAACTTAAAAGACTCAATTTTAAAATTTGCAGCCAAAATAGATTGTGCTTCTCATCTGGGATACTCAACCACTGCCAAGGCCTACAAAGTGTTTAACAGTAGGACTAGGTGTGTGGAAGAGACTTTGAATGTTAAGTTCAATGAACTTTCATCTCTGAAAATCCCAGCAAACCCTGCTGAATTATTTGATTTAGAAAAATTCACTTTTAAAGATGTGTCCGTCAAGACTAACCATGCAGGTACACCACAATCTCCACCATCAGACAATGGATATGAAGTTGTAATTCCACAACAAAAATTCACATCCACAACCAGAGCAGCATATGTTCAAAAAAGTTGTCAAAGCTCAACCACTGCTACATCAACAGTTGTTGACCAAAGTAGCCCTTCAACATTGTGCCACACCCATTCCTCCTATTCCTCTACCTCCATTTCAAACAGATGTTGGATCATCAAAGTCACCAACAGATGTTAGCTCAGATGATTCACATCTATAGCCTTTACCATTTAATGCCATCGTTCCATACAAGGGAGATTTAATCTTCCTGAAGTCCCATCCACCAGATCAAATCATTGGCAACATCAATGAAGGGGTTCTCACCAGAAGTCAATCCCAAAACATTTGTCTTTTTGTTGGCTTTCTATCACTCCATCAACCAGTCAAGTACCAAGAGGCACTGAAAGACAACAGTTGGGTAGAGGCTATGCAAGAGGAGCTCCAACAATTTAAAAGACAACAAGTATGGGAACTTGTACCACTGCTAGAGGGTGTGAGTCTTATTGATACAAAGTGGGTCTTCAAAAACAAAACTGATGAAAGGGGCATTGTTTTCAAGAATAAATCTAGGCTTGTGGTTCAAGGTTTCAGACAGGAAGAGGGCATTGATTATGATGAAACTTTTGCCCCTGTAGCAAGATTGGAAGCTATCAGGCTGTTCTTGGCCTTTGCTGTCAACCACAACATAAAGGTGTTTCAAATGGATATCAAATGTGCATTCCTCTATGGTAAGATTCAAGAAGAGGTATATGTTTGTCAACCTCCTAGTTTTGAGGATCCATTTAATCCAGATCATGTCTACAAGCTAAACAAATCTTTGTATGGCTTGAAACAAGCACCTAGAGCCTGGTATGAAACTCTTTCCACTTTTCTAATCTCTATTGGCTTCACAAGAGGCAAAAGTGATAAAACACTGTTTTTAAAATGGAGAGGAAAAGATTTGATTATTGTCCGGATTTATGTGGATGACATCATTTTTGGAAGCACATGTAACAAATGTGTGAAGAGTTCAGAAAACTCATGACAGTTGAGTTTGAAATGAGTGCAATGGGTGAACTACAGTGCTTTCTTGGTCTCCAAGTAAAGCAACTGCAAAATGGTACTTTCATTCATCAAAGAAAATATGCTAAAGAACTTTTAAACAAATTTGAGATGAATGATTGTAAACCATGTAGTACACCCATGCCAACCACCAAGCTAGTCATGACTGATGAAAAGGATGATTTGGTTGATCAAACCTTATATAGAAGCATGATTTGGTCCTTATTGAACCTAACTGCATCTAGGCCAGACATCATGTTTGCAACATGTGTTTGTGCAAGATCCCAATCATCCCCTAGGAAGTCTAACCTCATAGTTGTGAAAATGGTATTCAGATACATAAAAAGTGCTCCCACACTTGGTATCTGGTACCCTGCTAATGGGAATGTTAAGCTTTCAGGTTTTTCAGAGAGTGACTTTGCTGGATGTAACACAACAAGGAAGTCCACATCAGGAGGGTGCCAATTTCTAGGTGATTGCTTAGTATCTTGGCAAAGCAAAAAGCAAGCAGCTGTTTCAACATCCACTACTGAGGCAGAATATATTGCTGCTGCAAGCTGCACAGCCCAACTGTTATGGCTTCAAAATCAACTGCTGGATTTTGGTATCACTGCTTTAAAGACACCCCTCATATTGGATAGTCAAGCAGCAGAAAATATCATCAAAAATCCAGTTTCACACTCAACTACCAAACACATTGACATCAGACATCACTTTGTGAGGGATTACCATGAAAAAGGTTTGATTTCTCAGCATTTTATTCCAACTAAGGATCAGCTGTCAGATGTGCTAACAAAAGCATTAGACACATCCACCTTTGAAAGCTTGATCTTTAGAATTGGCATGCTTAACATAGATTAACAGGCAAAATCTTGTTTTTCTATGAATAAAGCATTAAAATGTTTTCAGAAAATCAAAAATTCATCCTTAAAAAATAGTTAAAAAATGAAAATTTTCATTAATCCTTAAAACTCTGTCATAACCACTGTTTGGGTCAAACATCTGATTGTTGAAAATTTTCCACTGCTGAAAGACAACCTCTGTTTCTTCATTTTCCTTGTTAATCACTATTGATCAAACATCAGCATTTTAATCACTGATGGCTATCCACTGATAGTTAAAATCAGCCACTGTTCTCATTTTCACTACTGTAAACCACTGTTATTGTTCATCAATGGTTTCCTAAACAACTGTCATCCATTTTCATCAGAGGTTGTCACGTGGACAGTTCTTAGCCGTTCGATCTTTGTAACCGCTGCCACGTCAGCATTCACTTTTCACTTTTATAAAACACTTATTAAAACCCCAATCAGAGGTTTCACTGCTGTATCGAATTCAAAATTCCTTTAAAATCGGTTTCCATCTTCCATTCATCTTCTTCCACTCGCAAATTTCTCCAAATCATCATGGCTCTTGCTCTAAAAAATCCACACAACTATCTGTGCACACTTGAGAAAACAAGTAAAAACAGAGATTTCCACTCAATCATCGATGCTCTTTCATCTTCAAAGTACAAAACTTTGTTGACCTGCAACGCACCCATCTACCAAGAAACCCTACGAGATTTCTGGAAAAATGCAAAATTGAAGGTTCAAGACAAAAAGCCTTGGGCTATTACATCAAAAGTAGGCGAAATTCTGGTTTCCATCACACCACAATCCATATCTGAGGTTTTTGAGATGAACGATCTCACAGGTAAAAATTATTTTCCCAAAGATGAGTATCAAACAAATTTGATCGAAAGAGGGTATGTGGGACAAATGACTAAAGCCACTTTGCAAAAGGGAGATTCCCACCTCCCATGAAATTTTATTTCATACCCTGCTCATCTGTCTTTCAAATAAAACAACAGCTTTTAATGAAATTCCATTGAAAATTCAATACTTGGGATATGCTATATTGGCAGAAACTGATTTCAATTACTCCCAAGATATTTTCAATGATTTGGTTAAAAATGTTAATAATATCAAAGAAAAGAAGAAACCATTTTTGCTGTTTTCAAGGGTTTTGAGCTACTGCTTACAGCAGAAAGTACCAAAAGACAGTACACAAGTGCTTGTCCAAGGTGCTTCTTTTCAAATAGACAGTCTTTCTTCTGAAACATTTACAAGATTTTCAGAGTCAAAACCTTCTAAAACATAAACAGTGGAGCCTGAGCAAAATTTGGATGAGTCCACATCTGCTCCTCAGGTTTCTGCTGTTGAGCCCACTGCTCATGATGACCACAGTAGCACAACCACTACTGTGCAACCCCCACCAACACTTCCTAAAAAGACCAAAAAGAAAATATCCAAAAAGCCCACCAAACCCTCTAAAAAGGATCTTCTTGAAGATGAGATCCCAGAAGTTAATCCAGTGACAACACAAATGTCACTAATAACCAATATTGCTACTTCCTCACAACAGTTGGAAAGATCTTCACCTAAAGCCTCAACTCCTCCTGCTTCCTCACAAAAGGAACATGTTGTAAGCACAGGGACACCACAAAATGAAGCATATACCTCAACTCTCTTTCAACTCCTATCCCCTCATCACAATTACCACCTGTCACACCCCGACCACGTTAAACAACAAAACGTGGCGGAAACGTATGGGGGTGTTGTAACAGAATCATTGTTTAACAACCATGGATTAACTAATTTCGTTTTATTGAATTAATGAACTCATTATTTTATTACAAATCAAATAATTACAATTATTGTCTTTCAAGTTTTAAAGTCACTAAGGCATGAGTCCATCCTATGTATAGCATGTATCAACAATCATCACATAGCAGAACCTGAAACATGTGTAAAAATAGGTACGTCAGCATAAAAATGCTTGTGAGATACATAGGTTTTATTAATGCAAGGTTCATGACTTTGTAAGTTTAAAAGAATGTTTTAACAAAAGTAGTCATGAACTTAAAAAAAAATGTTTTCTTTATAAATCATGCGAAATTTTACAAGAAATTTGATGATATAAAAGAATAATGCATAAATAATTAAGTAAAATGAGTTTGTACAAAATATGTTGTTTGTAAACAATGTTTTGATAAAAAGGTTTGTAGTATATATAAAAATATACTTTGGTTTAAAGAAAGTCGAATAAGTCATATATTAAAATATATTTCAGTTCCAAAATCGTTAAACAGATAGTATATTAAATATACTTTAGTGTCAAAATAATAGTATTCAGTAGTATATCAAAAGTATACTTTGGTTTTATAAATAACATATTAAACTATGCTTTGGTTTTGTAAATAACATATCAAACAATGTTTTTTAATAATTAACAAAATATATGTTTTTTGTACAATATCACACATGAGAGTATATCAAACTATACCTTTGGGAGTATAACAAAATATACAATAAAAGTGTGACTTGGAATTCATTCAAACCTTAGTGTATCAAAATACACCTTGGTGACTATAGAAATACCACAAAGGCAATTCCTATTTGGATAATATATCGGTTTCTGACATTCCATGACAACAGGAATGGGGTGTCTAGTCCTATAGCGCTATATCATACTACCAATCGGTCTGGTGAACATAAAATAAGTACAATTCAACAAATTAATTTTATAATCTTTGAAAATTCAGTGTTTAAACCATAAATAATTGTTCAGTTTGTCAAAAGATAAGTACTAATATGTATAATCAATTATACTTTGAAATCATGAACATAACAAATAGGTACACATGCTTCACCCCAAAACATTGAAAATAGTAAAAGAGGGGAGTATGTACTCACTTTGAGGATGCTTGGAAGTCATGAACAACAACCAAGCAAAGCTAGAGGGATCACGGAATCAAACGGCACCTAACACAGGTAACTATGTAAATAAACCGGACCTAAATCGGAAGATCGGATATAATGAGGTCTTGTAAACCAAATGAGTATTGGAACTCATGTAATATGGTTTAGCAAAGCCTATATTCTAAATCGGAACCTAATCTAAGTGCTTTCGACCCGTTATGACCCATTAAGGTAGCTTACGCCACTTTAACGTGTCGTTCACGCAAACGCGCGTTCGAGACTTTTAACTAGTCCTATGACAAGTATTATATGCCTAAACATGTTTAATTATGTTGCATAATCAGTTAAGTGACAAAAGTTTAAGTTACACATGCTTAAAATCTAATTATGAATGAAAAGGGCATTTTGGTCATTTTCTAAGGCATATAAACTACCTATCATACAACTACTTAAACTAGGTGACCATAAGGTATAACCTCGGAAGGTTATTCCCTATGCAACTATGGTCACTAAACATGCTTGGTCGGATCCTAATGATCAACCAAACAGGTCGAGTTCGAAAGTCTAAGCGGTGGTTTGGACCGCTTGACTTACGACTCTAAACAAGCATTAAACTAAAATTGACGAGCTAAGCATGTTAAAACATGTTTAACTAAATTAGAAAACAGGTTTTGATATCAAAACAAAGTGTTTTGATACCTAAGAGTAGTTTGGTTGCAAAATACGCATAAAGGCGCATTTTGACCGAAACTACGGCTCGTCACTACGCCTAGTCAACGTGGTAATCAGTAGGTATAGTCACTAGGGACTATAACCATCGTGACTACGCTCACGTTACGAAATTCAAATGAACTTCGTTTTGATCAAAGACTGGTCAAAGCAGAAAGTCAAACACTGTTTGACTTTCATGCTAGGAAAGCGATAAAAGAACGAAGGAGGCTTACAAAGGGTACTTGCTAGGGAGAACTTGATCTATCACACTTAGGTATGAAGCAAAGGCTCCAACTTAGAGTGTAATTCAGATCAAGGGTGAAGAAACAAATGAATGAGCTTGGCTATTTATACTTGTGCATGATGAACAAGATCAAGACAAGTGTTTATGTAACCTCCAAGCAAGAAATCCTAGCCATACAAGTGTTAGAAGCAGGTTAGAAGCCTTGGAGAGGTGTTAACTTGGTTAATACACAAAGAAGTTACCATAACAGCCCCTGAATTTGCAAAAAGTTGCTGAAAACTGATCTTTTGGTAGCTGGGCACTTTCACGCGGGGCGCGTAAGGGTATAGGACAGGGCTACGTGGCCCGCCTGGTCCCTGCAGATCAGCCAAAGTTTCCATTTTAACAGTTTTAGTCCCTGCACTTGTTTGAACTCTGTTTTTGCACTTTTAACACTCGTTAAGCCATTTTCAAGGCTCTATAAGGTGGTCAAAGTACAGAGGACTCAAAATATGCCCGGAAAACTCTCGAGTGTCAGCTCGTTTGGTCGTACAGTCACGTTATTCGTCAAATTACGACGAAACTCGAACGGACGCGAAAACGATCCAAATTAAGCGACGAATGGTATTTTTGCATGCCGATCACTAAAATAAAAATATTTTATTGTGTACAAAAATTTTGAATGTCCAGATGTGGCCAGAACGTAAGATATGCGCGAAAATGCAAACTTACGCCGTTTTTGACGCTTTTAGTCCATGTAAGATCAAATAAGCATATTTTCGCTCACCGAACCACTCCAAGCTTATTTATAAGCTATGTTTAGGTTATTTACGGTATTTTTATCTTATGATCATGTTCCAGACTGTACGTTGCCTTACGAAACGGCAGACTTTTGCAAGTTGACGTAAATAGTCCCTAAGAGCGAATAAACTTGTTTTTGCCATACCAAACCCTTCAAAACTAATTTTTAAGTTATGTTAAGGTTATTTAAGGTATGTTAAGCCTATTTCACTATTCCGGAGTGTTTGTTGCATTAAACTGGTTATATTTACGCATAAGTTCGCGTATAACCTTCCAGAAAGCGATTTAAAGCTCGAAATTGAACAAGAATTGATATGTGCAAATGATACACATATTTATACAAATCCCAAGTATGAAATACATTATTTCATTGGTTTGGTATTTGTTTGATGGTTGAAGTGACACAGGTGTCATAGTCTCCCCTACTTTAGGAAATTTCGTCCCGAAATTTAATTTTAAAGGAGACTTGTGTGCACGAAATCAGAGTCGGAGAGTGTAAGATAAGATAACATTGGTCAAAGTACAGGACTTCTAGTAACTTAAATAACGCTACGTTCGCAATGTAATAAGGAACACTTATATATAGGAAGTACCAGCGGTGTATCCACCATGCCCCTTTTTACATTGTTCCCGTTTCGTTATTCTCATCACTATAGGTCTTAACACATGACAAAACTTGCTGTGGTTTCTGTGCACTGAATTCCATAATTATGTATGCATCCATAATTACGTAATTCCTTTTCACAGTCCGCACAATTCATTTCATAATGCGTAGGGGAAAAATCAATTGAATAAACATGAAGTGACTTGACTAGACCACCAAAGGGTCTTTTTAACTAGATCAACGAACGATCTTTTTAACTACATCAACACATGATCTTCTTAACTAGACCGTCGTACGATCTCCTTAACTAGACCACTTAAGGGATCTTTTCAATTATATCATCACATGATATTCCTAACCAGATTTTTGAATCAATCTGTTTAACCGGACCACTCAAGGGGTCCAATTATAGAATAGTACTTCATAATCCAAGGGACTTAACTATAACGTAGAAGCCTATTTAGGATTTAAGGTAGTACTTTTGGATATCCTATTATGAATCCCTCATATGAGATATGGAATATTCTATGAGGATTTGGATAATGAATATTCGGATCACACCAAAAACACAAGACATAAAGAAATCACATAAACGCATAATCACATAATTATTTAACTTGATCTTTCATTTGTTATCTTTGGACATGGACATTTAAAGCACACCAGGAATCAAATCTATGGATTTTATTTGGCACTTTAAACATAAGAATCTAACTATGGAGATTGAAAGATCTTAATAGGAATTTGGCTTTGTTTCATAAAAGAAACGAGTATTTAAGATTTTCGGGGAGATCACAAGTGATCATAAAAATGATAGAACTACACGAGTAGTTTGCCTTATAAGGAACACAATTCCTTGGTTTCGGCATCGAAGGGTTGTATCAAACATTCACACAATCGTATCAGTTTCGCAAAATAAAAATTTGAAACAAAAATTTTTATTTATATAACAACTGGGTCGATTCAAATATCGAAAGATAACAACCAAGGAATTTCAAAAGACTAATTGTTCACTGCTGCATCATTGTTTGCGTTTGCCTCATTTATGTTAAACACTCATCCACGTGCTAGATTTGTGTTAACAAGTCTTGGGCAATTGTTTCTGTAGTGGGTAAGGTCACCAGAGTTATAACATGACCCAGGTGGGAACCGTGCTTGAACAACAGTAGGATTTGCAGCAGCTTGGTTTGCATAAGGGCAGGTATTGACCAAATCTCCCAATCGTCCACATTGGGTACACTTGTGACACTGCACTTGCTCTAGATGATGACGGTTGCATTGGTTGCACAAGGGTGCGTTACCAACATAATTTTTCCTTTTACGATGTTGTGCTGGCTGGTTTGGTGCAACCTGATTGTTCTGAGCAGTTATGGTGCAGTTTTGAGAAGCCTTACGCTTCTTCTTATTGGATACCTCAGCCTGTTTTTCCTTTGCTTCAACTTGTGCTATTTTGTCAGATGGTCTTGGGTCGCCCTTTCGAAAAAGCTTACCCTTCCTGATATGGGATTCAGTCAGGGTGGCAGATAATTCAATGTCCTGTCTGCCGGTAGTAGGGTTGCTACCAGTAACGATATCCGGAACTAAGTCAGGAAGACCATCAATGTATTTCTCAATCGCCTTATCCACAGGCGTAACCATGGCATGACATAGCAGGCTCAATTCCTCATAACGGTCAGTATAGGCTCGATGTTCACCACTATCTTACTTTAAATCGTCGAATTCCCTTTCCAATGCTCTGAGCTCATGACGAGGACAGAATTCCTTCATCATCAGAGTTCGAAGCTCTTCCCATGTTTGAGCTAGTGCCACATCAGCACCCCTATCACGCATCACACCGTTCCACCAGGTAAGAGCACTCTTCTCGAACACACTGGATGCAAATTCAACCTTACGCTCATTCGGACATTGCACATGCCTGAATGTTCTCTCCAAACTTTCAAACCATTGCAGGAGCGCAGTTGCTCCTTGCGACCCAGAAAACTTCAATGGTTTAGCAGAGTTGAAGGTCTTGAAATTACACTGGGTGTTGTTGTTGTTATTGTTGTTATATAATTGATGGATCTGGGCTACTATGCCCGGGAGCACTGCAGCCATTTGCTGAGCGACAAGGGCTGCGACTTCTTCATTAGTTACGGGTTGTGCATCTCTTCGAGGAGGCATCGGCTAAAAGGAACAAGGGAACATGAGAAATTAGTGAGGTCGATGATTGGAAAAACAAAAGAGGTATTGAAAACATCGACAAAACATAAGGAAGGCGATCATTCGTTCGTTACCTCGAACAAACAAACGACACGCAGTGACTAATCAAAGTAAATGGATCAATATAATGTATCACTGAAGACATGCTCGCCTATAAGTGAACACTCACCCCAAGAGTTCCACAGTAAGAGTGACTGGTCCGATACTGCGGATTTGTACGAACACTCTAGCCTTAGACAGAAAACTCAGGGTACAGGCATTCACTCTTCCAGTTTGCACGTGTTCACATTATTTAGACCCAAACTTTGACGAGATTTTGAAAACTCAGAAGGCACAAAGCCAAAAATGAATCAAACTGGAAGGGTTCAAAACCTAGTAATCAATCATCCTAGAACACATGATTGGTTTTCAAAGCCGATTCGAATTTTGTATTCTTATTGTGGTTGTCACCTAAGGATAAGTGACGGTATTGTTTTAAAATTAAACACAAGATAACTTGTGTTAGGGTCCTAGGAAGGTTATAGTCTAGGAAAAAGCATTACTAATAACCTAATTCCCTATAACCATTGGCTTTGATACCAACTTTTCTGTCACACCCCAACCACGTTAAACAACAAAATGTGACGGAAACGTCGGGGGGTGTTGTAACAGAATCATTGTTTCACAACCATGGATTAAATAATTTCGTTTTATTGAATTAATGAACTCATTATTTTATTGCAAATCAAATAATTACAATTATTGTCTTTCAAGTTTTAAAGTCGCTAAGGCACGAGTCCATCCTATGTATAGCATGTATCAACAATCATCACATAGCAGAACCTGAAACATGTGTAAAAATAGGTACGTCAGCATAGAAATGCCTGTGACATACATAGGTTTTATTAATGCAGGGTTCATGACTTTGTAAGTTTAAAAGAATGTTTTAACGAAAGTAGTCATGAACTTAAAAAAATGTTTTCTTTATAAATCATGCGAAATTTTACAAGAAATTTGATGATATAAAAGAATAATAGATAAATAATTAAGTAAAATGAGTTTGTACAAAATATTTTGTTTGTAAACAATGTTTTGATAAAAAGGTTTGTAGTATATATAAAAATATACTTTGGTTTAAAGAAAGTCGAATAAGTAATATATTAAAATGTATTTCAGTTCCAAAATCGTTAAACAGATAGTATATTAAATATACTTTAGTGTCAAAAAAATAGTTTTCAGTAGTATATCAAAAGTATACTTTGGTTTTATAAATAACATATTAAACTATGCTTTGGTTTTGTAAATAACATATCAAACTATGTTTTTTAATAATTAACAAAATATATGTTGTTTTGTACAATATCACACATGAGAGTATATCAAACTATACCTTTGGGAATATAACAAAATATACAATAAAAGTGTGACTTGGAATTCATTCAAACCTTAGTGTATCAAAATACACCTTGGAGACTATAGAAATACCACAAAGGCAATTCCTATTTGGATAAAATATCGGTTTCTGACATTCCATGACAACAGGAATGTGGTGTCTAGTCCTATAGCGCTATATCATACTACCAATCGGTCTGGTGAACATAAAATAAGTACAATTCAACAAATTAATTTTATAATCCTTGAAAATTCAGTGTTTAAACCATAAATAATCATTCAGTTTGTCAAAAGATAAGTACTAATATGTATAATCAATTATACTTTGAAATCATGAACATAACAAATAGGTACACATGCTTCACCCCAAAACATTGAAAACAGTAAAATAGGGGACTATGTACTCACTTTTAGGATGCTTGGAAGTCTTGAACAACAACCAAGCAAAGCTAAAGGGATCACGGAATCAAACGGCACCTAACATAGGTAACTATGTAAATAAACAGGACCTAAATCGAAAGATCGGATAGAATGAGGTATTGTAAACCAAATGAGTATTGGAACTCATGTAATATGGTTTAACAAAGCCTATATTCTAAATCGGAACCTATTCTAAGTGCTTTCGACCCGTTATGACCCATTAAGGTAGCTTACGCCACTTTAACGTGTCGTTCGCGTAAACGCGCGTTCGAGACGTCTAACTAGTCCTATGACAAGTATTATATGCCTAAACATGTTTAATTATGTTGTATAATCAGTTAAGTGACAAAAGTTTAAGTTACATATGCTTAAAATCCAATTATGCATGAAAAGGGCATTTTGGTCATTTTCCTAAGGCATATAAACTACCTATCATACAACTACTTAAACTAGGTGACCATAAGGTATAACCTTGGAAGCTTATTCCCTATGCAACTATGGTTACTAAACATGCTTGGTCGGATCCTAATGATCGACCAAACGGGTCGAGTTCGAAAGTCTAAGCGGTGGTTTAGACCGCTTGACTTACGACTCTAAACAAGCACTAAACTAAAAGTGACGAGCTAAGCATGTTAAAACATGTTTAACTAAATTAGAAAACATGTTGTGATATCAAAACAAAGTGTTTTGATACCTAAGAGTAGTTTGGTTGCAAAATACGCATAAATGCGCATTTTGACCGAAACTACGACTCGACACTACGCCTAGTCAACGTGGTAATCAGTAGGTATAGTCACTAGGGACTATAACCATCGTGATTACGCTCACGTTGCGAAGTTCAAATGAACTTTGTGTTGACCAAAGACTGGTCAAAGTAGAAAGTCAAACACTGTTTGACTTTCATGCTAGGAAAGCGATAAAAGAACGAAGGAAGCTTACAAAGGGTCCTGGCTAGGGAGAACTTGATCTATCACACTCAGGTATGAAGCAAAGCCTCCAACTTAGAGTGTAATTCAGATCAAGGGTGAAGAAACAAATGAATGAGCTTGGCTATTTATACTTGTGCATAATGAACAAGATCAAGACAAGTGTTTATGTAACCTCCAAGCAAGAAATCCTAGCCATACAAGTGTTAGAAGCAGGTTAGAAGCCTTGGAGAGGTGTTAACTTGGTTAACACACAAAGAAGTTACCATAACAGCCCCTGAATTTGCAAACAGTTGCTGAAAACTGATTTTTTGGTCGCTGGGCACTTTCACGCGGGGCGCGTAAGGGCAGAGGACAGGGCTACGCGGCCCGCCTAGTCCCTGCAGATCAGCCAAAGTTTCCATTTTAACAGTTTTAGTCCCTGCACTTGTTTGAGCTCTGTTTTGGCACTTTTAACACCCGTTAAGCCATTTTCAAGGCAATATAAGGTGGTCAAAGTATAGAGGACTCAAAATATGCCCGGAAAACTCTCGAATGTTGGCTCGTTTGGTCGTACGGTCACGTTATTTGTCAAATTCGATGAAACTCGAAAGGACGCGAAAACGATCCAAATTAAGCGACGAATGGTATTTTTGCATGCCGATCACTAAAATAAAAATATTTTAGTGTGTACAAAAATTTTGGATGTCCAGATGTGTCCAGAACGTAAGATATGCGCGAAAATGCAAACTTACGCCGTTTTTGACGGTTTTAGTCCCTGTAAGATCAAATAAGCATATTTTCGCACACCGAACCACTCAAAGCTTATTTCTAAGCTATGTTTAGGTTATTTATGGTAGTTTTAGCTTATGATCATGTTCCAGACTATACGTTGCCTTACGAAACGGCAAACTTTTGCAAGTTGACACAAATAGTCCCTGTGAGCGAATAAACTTGTTTTTGCCATACCAAACCCTTCAAAACTTATTTCTAAGTTATGTTAAGGTTATTTAAGGTATGTTAAGCCTAATTCACTATTCATTAGTGTTTTTTGCATTAAACTGGTTATATTTACGCATCAGTTCGCGTATAACCTTCGAGAAAGCGATTTAAAGCTCGAAATTGAACAAGAATTGATATGTGCAAATGATACACATATTTATACAAATCCCAAGTATGAAATACAATATTTCATTGGTTTGGTATTTTTTTGATGGTTGAAGTGACACAGGTGTCACACCACCATCCATTATACCTCTGTTTGATGCCATTGAGCTTTAGACACAAAACAACCCCTCTCACCGACTCATTACTGAGAGTACAACCACAACAATGGCTGTGTCTGAAATTCCTCAATTGGTTATCCCACAAAAAGTTGAGGAGGTTACACCACAGGAGTTTCATGAAATTCCTGTTGGTAGTTCAAGTGGAGCATCTACTACAGGTGTTGGATCCACTGATCTACATCTGGATAGTAGTTTCATAAATAAGACTCCCTTGAAGGAAATTTCTTCTATGGGAACTAAGGTATCCACTTGTGTGTTCAAACTAACCACTGGTGAGATTTCCAAGGTAACCACTGAAGAAAGAATTCCCCAGTACCAAGAAAAAGGGGCATCAGTTGATGAACCATTGGAAACTTCTTTTGGACCAACAGCTGATACAACCACTGCTGGTGGGAAATCAGATGACCCCATTAACTTGGGTGATGGTTTAAAATATCAGGATTTGATGGAGTGGCTCCCTACAATGGAAACACTTGTCACAAAAATGAATACATCTATTGAGTTTCTGGTTGCAGCTTCCAAAAGTCAACCCACTCCACAACAATTTTCCTAAGAGATCTGGAATGCAGTCCAACCTATCCTTACAGCTCAAAGGGAACGGGCAGAAACTCAGTACAACCATCAATTGGCTTTGATTAGAAACATGATTGACGCAAGATACAAGGACACTAAGGCTGACATAAAAGCCAACAAAGAGGCCTTGGTTAAAATTACTGTCACTATCCCTGCATCCATCTACAAAGATGATTATGATGATCAAGATGATGCCAAAAAGGGGGAGAAACATGACATGAATAAGTTTGGCAAACCTACTCCTAGGAAAAAGCCAAATCAAAAGCCAGAATCTGAAAAGAAGTCTTCTGAAACCACTGCTGAAACACCTGTCAAAGAAAAGAAAAAGGGAGTTGATGAAACCCTTAATATTCTAGCAGATGAAGTGGAGAAAAACAGAAAGATAATTCAAAATCAGAATGAAACAAAGGAAAGGCAATGGAAAAAGGAACAAAAGGAATTGAAGAATTGGGAAATCAAAGTGAAGGATCTTGGCACTTCCATGTGACAACTGGTGATTTACGGCTCTTAATTACGTGATTAACAAGCGATTAACGCGACAATAAATAATGTTTACGACGCAAATTAACCTAATTAGGCCTTTGGAGTGCCTAGGAACGTCTATACGACTTTACAGTGCGCGAACGGTGACTTACAGAGAAACCTGCTGGATGATAAGAAACAACGGATTGAAACCGAACAGAATAATGACAACGCCGACAAATATTAAATTTTTATGATTTATTTTAGCTTCGTAATTAAATTTTAGTGACTACAGTCGAAACCGGATCGAAAAACGGATTTAAACGGCAAACGACGCGTTTTACGCGATTTAACGCAGACGATCGAACGAACACGTCAAGCAATAGTTTTCGACGTAATTTTTTTTAGTATTTCGGCTCTAAGATTTCATTATACGGCAGTTTATGACACACGGTTACGAAAACGGGCTCGTAGGAACAAGCGGGCAACTAAAGACACGAGTATGGGCTTGTGGGCCTTGGGCCCAAGCCCAAAGCCCACTACCCAAAACTCTTATATAAATAACAGCATATAGCCATTTATCTCAACCATATGCAGACAAACACTACACTGGATCCCTCACACACTCTCCCTCTCGTTCTCGGTTCCCGGCAACTCAACCGGCGGAGCCGGCCGGTGCACGGCGGCGCCGCCGCCGGTGGCGGAGCTCCGGCAGCCCTTATCTCCGGCCACATCTCCTTCACCCTCTGTTCTCCTTCTTTCAAGACCCACACACACCGAACCCCCTCCTCTCGGTGACAAAACGGACCACCACCACCAACCGGTGGTGGTGAGAGGCGACTGCAAGACAAAGAAACAGAGAGAGAGAGAGAGTACCGGCGATGGTGGTGACCGGTGGTCCTTCACTCGGACCGGTGACCCTTGTCTTTATCCAATGGACTTCGCCGTTTTTCCGGCGGTCCCTGTCTCGGACCGGCGGTTCTTGCTTTAGGTCCATCGGGTTTCACGAGTAGATGAATGATTGATAATGTTTGGGTCGGATTTTTCAATCGGTTGATGTCAGGTTCAGATTTGAGGTATGTTCGGGTGTCGATGTTGCAGACTTCGAGTTTCGGTTCGGACCAGGGTGTACTTTGGGTCAGGTGTCGGGTCAAAGTTGCTGGGTTCCGACTTCATTTCGGTTTTGGGTGCAGCTTGCGTCTCGGCTCAGACTACACGGGTCAAACTGGTCAGCGGGTGTGGTCGACTCGGTCAAACCGAGTAAACACAGTTGACTCGGTCAACTCAGTGAGTCGACTCGGTCAACCCGGTCAAACGTGGTTCCGGTTCGGTCAACAGGTTCGAGTAAGGCAGTCGACGCGATTAGACGATTCGGTTCGGTTGACTCGGTCGAGCCGAGTCAACTCGGTCAAGTTCGGTCAACTCAGTCTAATGTTTCGACGACTCGACAAAAGTTTTGGTAATGGTTTAAGTCGTGATTTCCATACGTTATCTTTATATTTTAATCTTGAGTGACAAACGAGCTCGAACCGGTTAAATCAAAGTTTAAGTTTGATATACTAGGCAAAAGTATATATATATATAAATGTTGATTGAATCTTGTGGAATTTTGGTAGATAAAACGGCAACTTGTGTTGTCGGGGGCGTCCAAAAACAGAGGAAACTCTGCCCGTTTTTCAAGAAAATCCGTAAAAACGAAGCGCGTTTTATTATAAAACAAACTATCGGATCCAAATAATCTTTTATAAAAGCAAATACAAGTATGTAACTACTTACGACAACACTTTACAACATCACAAAAACGACAATTTGGATATTATTTCCGACAATGCTTTTATAAAATAAAACGTGACATAATATTTTCACTTCTTTTATTATTTTTGACAATTCTTTCAAGTATCAAGCAATACGAAACCGTTTCATGAAAAAATAAATATAGTTTATATTTATTTCAAATATCAAACAACACGAATTCGCTTTTATAAAAATAAATATAATTATATATTTATTTTCAAACACAACACCTCGAGGATTCTCTTATAAAATAAATATAACTTTCTATATTTATTTCAAACACCGAAACGGCATATACGTATATTTTGGCAAATATATATACAAGACGCAATATATATAATACAAGTTTATTATATATTACATTCATACGACAAGAGACCATAACAATATATTTATATGTTTTGATATAAATATTTATTTATTTTTAATATCTCGAGAATCAAGTATTTTGAAGGCTTATTGGTTATTATCGACGATAAATGACACTGATCAAATACGACCTAATCATTTCCATTTACTTCACAACTTACCGTTAAATAGTTCGGTTAACGATTCGGTAGAGCTCGATGACACGTAGTTTAGTTACTGCGATTACTTAGAAACTTATAAGATATTCCGTGCTAGGAATATTATAGAACGCACGCTCGCAAGTCAAGTCTTGGAAACGACATCACTAAGTTGTAATTAGCTAGCCTCGCACAAGGCAATTCAGGTGAGTTCATAACCCCACCTTTTTACAGTTTTACATTTTTCTAAATGTTTTCGGGGTGGAAAGACATGCACTTTTTGCAAAGCATACAAGAATTACATATTTCTAAACCATTTTACAAACAAGTGTTAATTGACACAAATGGTTACGAGAAGCTTATGTTTTATACCGGTTTTTCAAACAAGCGTATTTTTTTGAAATATGCATACACACGAATTCTAGTTTTCTAAACTACGAGAAAATACAAGAGAATTGATACTTGATATAATGAGAATTGATACTTGATATGATGGATACAAAAAACAAGAAGCACTCTTGGTGATAACTAGTACCAAGTATGATGCGTTTTAAGGAAGGATACGAGAAATCGTGTCACGAATAGGGTACCATAAGCACCATTAATCGTGTACATACTTAGACCGTCGAACAAAAGGTTAGATCTAACGGGTGTCCGGGCAGCCACACTCTTGGTGAAAACTAGTACCGAGTAGTGCTTTTGTGTCTCAGTCGTGAATCGACAACTAGAAAAATGCCTATGGTTTGGTTTCTTCCTATGTCGTGTCACATGTTAATTGCCTTGCAACCCATTAACAACAAGATACATACAAAAATACTTGATTTATACATGATACATACAGAAATACTTGATTTAAACAAGATACATACAGAAATACTTGATTTATACATGATACATACAGAAATACTTGATTTATACAAGATACATACAGAAATACTTGATTTATACAAGATACATACAGAAATACTTGATTTATACACCATACATACAGAAATACTTGATTGACGGTTATACAAACTTTACAAATACAAGAGTTTACATACATAATGCGTTACAAATACAAAGTTTCCGTATAACATGACAAGAAAATGATTTTAAATTCGTTTTCTCAACAATACTTCAAAAACCGGTTATTCAAAAGATATATTTCAAATCTTTTACAAACAAGCTATGAACTCGCTCAACTTTATGTTGATTTTTCGCATGTTTCTTTCTCAGGTTACTTTTCTGAAATTATGGCACGGTTGGAATAGGAGAACCATGTGGAGTCGAGTACTTAGTGGCGTTCATTTTCTAAAAGACTTAGCTTATTTGCTTCCACTGTGCAATGAAGATACCAGTCCAGTCACGCCAATGATCTGATATTTCGGGGTGTGACATTCCACCAGAAAGAAATCTTTCAAACATAACAAACCACCACTTGCCAAATTCTCAAAACCACAAACAAGAAAACAAACACCCAAAAAGCCAACCACTGCTGGTCTTAAAACCACAGATGGTTCAGAAAAACTAACCACTGACATACCTAAAACTACACCTTCACCACAAAAACCTCCTGCTAAAAAGTAGAAGACAATTGTTGACACTTCAACAGTTGTTATGGCAACAGTGGTTGAGACACCAGTTGTCTCAACAGCTGTTAGTCAGCCATCCACCACTTCCAATATACCTTCCCAAGCTATAACCATTTCTGTTCCAAAATCCCAAACAAAAATCCCTTCTCCTAAAAAGGTTTACACAAGAAAAAGAAAGTTCCAGGTGAATGATGATGACATTCCTGTATCTATTCCTATATCATCTGCACCCTTCAATCAAATCAAACCTCAACCATTCATTCCTCCATCATTAGCAAATCCATTCACTGACCCAAAAACACTTGAAGGATATGATCCTTCAAGAGTTGTTTCATTAGCAGCAGACTATCCTCTGGAATTGCATGCAGTTAAAAATGAAATGAGGCAATTCTACACAGTGGATGATCTTGCAAAAAGAAAATTTCCTTCTCTCTGTGGTTTTAGACTTCCAAAGAACTTGGATGAGTATTTAAAACTCAAAGCAAAGCAAGTTGAATTACATGCCAAGTATGAAGGTAAGGGGGAGAATGATAATAGCATCTCAAGTCGAATGCAACTTTTGCTTAGTAAAGTTAAGAAGTTGGAAGACTATGCTAGAGACTAAAGCAAAGAGATGTCCAATCTACCACCAAATGCTGATTTGCAAAAGGAAATGGGGAAAGATCTCTTAGAGCTAATCATGAGAGACAAGTTCTATCCTGCCAAAGCTGAACAATTTAAAGAATGGCCACTCATTGCACTCAAAGCTGAAGCAAACAGAATTGAAAGGGTAAGAAATGATCCCAGTATGAAAAGATCTGCACCAGATTGGAACAAGTATAAAAAGACTATTGTAGAACTTACCCTGGATTACAAAAGAAAGAAACAAGGGTTGGTTGCAGCCAAGTATGGTTCAGCAAAAACATTTCAAAATGGTCTAGGCAGTACACTGACATGGTGTATGAGAATCTTGAAAAACTAAGAGAGACAGATCCTAAAGCTCCAAAGAAACCAGTATACAAGAACAAGAAAGCTGATGACTCACAGCAGCATGCCCTCTCTTTAAAAACATTGTTCACATAATCTGACACTTCCATCATTGCCTTAAATCAAGGAAAAAGGCAAAAGCAGATTGATGAAGAAGATGTAGAAAGAGAAGCTGACATTATGAAAGTGGTCCTTAAGCAGATGATTGTAGAGAATCCTAACTCAGCAAAGTTACTAGAAATTGCCAAAAGAGTAATGAGCAAGCCTCCATCACCAAACTCATCAAAAATAAAATCTCTCCCAAGAAACCCACTAGACTAAAAAATACTAAAGTGGAAGTCTGATCAAAAGACCCATGTATTGACCTTGCTCAAGTCCAGTGGAGTAGTTGAACACATATCAAGGGAGGATGCACTAGACCTGAGTGTAGCTAACCTCCAAGATCTCTTAGAACTTCAACTTTGTTAGGATGAGGATGATGAAGATTCCCTTAACTTTGAACTCCAATTCAAAGGGCAAGTTATGGAAATGTTGATGAGACAATAAAGATCATGAATAATGAAGGGTTTTGGCATCATCTGTTCTAGGGGGAGATTGTTGGTTCATATATTCAAATCCAAAAGAACAGATGATAAGAAAAGCCAAAACTGTTCCAGAACAGTTGATCCTCATAAGCAGAGCATGTTCTAGTTTCCCTCCAATGGCAGCCCTTCTATCAGCTGATAACACTAAGTGCTGATCCACTCAACAACTGTTCTACAACCGCTGATCCTAAGGACTGAAGACCTAACAACTGCTGCTTATCAAAGTACTGATGAAGACAAAGCACTGCTATTCTCAAGGCCTGATCAACCTATGAAGAAAGCACTGATGAGCAACATCAGTGCTTAGGCAAACAGCAGTGGAAAGATCATCAGTGTTTATGTATCAGTGTCTATGTAATCAGTGTTTATATGTAACAGTGTTTAGAGTTTGTTAGGAGGTTAGATGTCACTTTCATGGTGACGTAGCAAAGATGCTCAGTGGTTTCGTCTGTACTACCAATAGAACAGTACTCTGTACTGTTCCTTGAGATCTTTCTTCACAAGTCATCTTGTACGAACAAATCACTGAGCTCAGGCTGAGGGGGAGATTAGTTGCATGCATGCACTTATTTTGATTATTGCAATTTGATACAATCATTCGACTCAATGGAAATCATGTTTGCTTAAAGCTTTTCTTCCGTGATTGTGTTTTATAAAGTTTGCTTATTATTTCTGCTGCAATTACTACATCTCTGTTCTACCATTTTACTTCAATTAATTCAAATAAACACAATCTAAAGAATCTCAGATCCTACCAATAACCTATACAAGTGTGCGGCTACGGTCTTAACTCTCCATTTCGGTAAAATGCACATATTATGGGGATCAAAGTATAGCAATTTAGAAATGTCTTTTCAGGATGATGTGATTAAGCGACATCTTGAAGGTTTCAGATACTTTTCTGGTGAATCTGTAGAAGCATTGATTGACAGATTTGCTGAACTGCTCACTGATATGAAGAAGGCTGAAATTATGGTGCCAAGTCATATGAGCAACAAAAGGCTTCTAGATGTTCTGAAAAAGATTCCAGATCAGCCCAATAGTAGCTGGTTTTGGAATGTGAATCAGATCATTTTGACAACCAACTGTCTTAAAATGAAGCCGGATGAGCTGATCTCACTCATCAAATCATATGACAATGCTGACAAGCAGTCTACTCATGGTAACACATCTGATGCAGTTTGCTCACCCACTCCTACTCCTACTACTCCATTGCCTGTTGTAGTTTGCTCATCCACTTCTGCTGATTCATCACAAAATTCATAATCAGGTTGCTGTACAGGTATTCAAATTCATGACTACACTCCCATGATCAAAGAGGTATGTGTAAACAATATATGTTGTACTCCTGCTTGTAGGGAAAAAGTTAAAGGGTATAAAGAGCAGGCCGACTCGCTCGTTATGCAACTTCAATTTTCAAAATCTAAAGATTATGAATTTAAAAAGAAATTAAACGAATACAAGGATATGGTGAAGGCACATAAGCTTAATATCCGTAAGTTGCATAACGATATGAGTGAGGCACGATGTAGATATCTCCACTTTAAGGAATTGTCTGAAAAACTAACTGTTGAACTCAATAGTTTAAAATCAACATTTGAAAACACAGAGTTTAATTTTAAAAAGTTTGACGTGTCTAGTGAGAAAGTTGAAAAAATGATTAATCAACAGTTGAAATATAGCAAAAAAGAAGTGAGGAACAAAGGATTGGGATTTGTATGCATACCTCCACCATGCAATCAGAATTACACCTCACTTCCCATGATTGAAGAGGAGATAGATAATCTGCCTAAGATGGAGTATGGAAAACTCAATGACATCAAGGTTGAGCCGGTAAAATCAACAAAAGTTAAAATCTCAAAACCTAAAAGAAATGAAACAAAACAACTGAACCAGCATCTGCACTATAAAATCAGATGATGTCTCTAAGCAAACAGAGACGTTGAGTTTTGAGAAAAATGAAGAATCAGAAAATAAACCAACTGAGCAAGTTGCTCCATCTAATTCCAAATGTGAATCACCTAAAGCAACTAATTCTAAGAAATTGGAATCAGTTGCATCTTGTGAATCTAAGTGTGAATCTTCTGGAGCAGCTGACTCAGCAGAAGAAGATTCAGCAGAGCCACTACAAAAGGAATGTAACTCAAGTGGTTCAGCTGAATCAAGCAGTGAAGCAGTGACTGAGCCCACAACGTCTGAAATTGAAACAACAACGCTAGTCCCTGATTTTAAATGTGTGAATGTTACTGATGTTTCTACATCATGTGAAGATGAGGTAATAATTGAGGATTGGGTTGAGGGGGATGATATTGTTTGCCAAAAGGCTAACGATGTTTGTTCTAAGAAATTGAATTTGTCTGCTGATGCTTCTACATATGTGAGAATGGCTATTTCTGAGCCAGCTTTGAGTGGCCCTACAAATAAATATATGCCTCCAAAGCCAACAGTTAGAAATGAAAAATGCTAAATCCAATGAATGTGCTAACTGTTGTAAACAGAGACATATAAAGCAGGGAAGAAAGGTTGAACAGACTACAAACAAATCATCCAACAAGTGTTATAACTCATACTCAGCATTAGTTGGATCGAATGGATCGGGATATGCTCCTTACGTGAAAAAGCAAAGATGCTACAACTGTGGCATACCCGATCACATTGCAAGAAATTGCACACTTCGTCCCTATGTGCCATACTATACACAGCATCAGAAGGTTACATCTAGGGATAGATCTAATTCTAAGCCAATGAAGGTTGAAAAACTTAAGGCAATGATGAATAAGCATCCCTAGGTTAAACCATCTGATGGGGATTGGAATGCTGCAAAAGCAAAAAGGAAACAAACTTTGAAACCAAAACAAGATTTGAAAAACAAAAAGGTTTAAAAGCAAATTGTTTTGCCAAAGGCACCTAAGAAATTAGAGAAGCCAAAACAGGTTTGGAAGGCAAAACTTAAAGCAGCAACATCACCAATCCCTAAAATAAAAGGGGACATGTGCTTTCGAGAAGTGTCGTATGTTGATACTTCAGGAATACCCAGGACCATGATGGCCTGGGTACCAATGTCTTACTAATATCCTTACTTTTCAAGGACAACCAAGGAGGAGCTATTGACAATCCTTGTGTCACACCCTGGCTTTGCGGAAGCGTGGTTAATTTTGGTGTGACTTCTTAATACCATAGCTTAATCATAACAAAGCTATATGAATTTAAAAAACCATGCAAGTCATCATTAAGTTTAGAAATCAACATACAATACCATTGTTTTAAACATAAGACCATAACCATGTTTAGTAGACATTACAACTTATAACAAACATAAACGAGGGTTAAGGATTGTGTCTTGTC
>JARYGA010021713.1:0-28803 GCA_030545235.1 Helianthus tuberosus
ACCTCTGACAACTCTATATGTCATTATGATCTTCTTTATAAGAATTACCATGTTTACCCCCTGAGAGGCAAGAGGATGTTAGGACAAACATCCCGCTTAGGGCTGCAATTATTGTAAGAGCCTTATATCAGTTAGTACCAAGGGAATAAGAAGAACTAAGAGCCAAATCGATAAGTTTTTAGAGAAGGCCTCATAAAGCCAAAATTCAAAGTTCTAAGAACTCCGATTTATATAAATAAGAAAGACGGATCATCTTGCGTATGCATTGAATACCGCAACCCTATCTAAGAAAAAAATTAAGAATCGCTATTACCTGCCCAGGATCATCGATTTGTTCAACTAGCTATAAGGATTAGCTACTCCTTAAGATTAGTTTTAAGCAATGGTTGGGATAACCATCTCACCTTAAGATATGCTTTTCTATAATAGCTGTTATATAAGTATCAAGGTGGCTCCTTTGGAGACCTTGTAAAGATGAAATATCAAAACATCCGTTGGATGGACGAGACTTTGGAAAGTCCACTTATCTGGATTTGAAAGTTGCATTGGAAACAACGAATAAGATCATACAAATCCCTAATCATCTGTAAGTTGCCAATATAAGGCAGAAAATACTTTCTTTACTTTAAGCAAATCTCGAGGTCGAGATTTATTTTAAGGGGGTGAGGATGTAACACCTCGAAAATTCACGTCCTATAATGTGTTGACACGTGTCATAGGTTTGAACGTGTGAAAGAATGCTCTAGAGGGACTAAAGTTGACAAACATGGAAAGTATGTGAATATAAGGGTTCAAAATGTCAACGAAGGATAAATATACTCTACATTAACCCTACATGATGCTCATACCTTCAAACGAATAAATCATGGATCATACAAAGCTAATTGTGAATAAAAGTGAAAGATTACAAACTACAGGGGTTAAATGTGTCAACATGTTTAAGTTATACCTCTGAGTGACCTTTTAGCAAACCCGAAGCTTTGTAACAGTTAATTATGCTCACTAGAATGAACGATTAAAATTTCATAAAGTTTCGTTATCGTATGAGAAAGTTATGAGCAAATTCGTATGCGAGGGGTTAAAGCGTAAACGTTGAAAGTTATGGCTTTTCGGGTGATAACCAAGTAAACCAAGGGCTTAACAAACTAGGTATAAGCCTTGAAGCCTTATAAGTCAAGTTGAGGGGCTCAAAATGCAAGAAACAAAGGTGAATTGACCTTTCGGAGGACCAAGAGCCAAGGATGCAAACAGAAAAGTGATTTTTTGCCCTGATGACAGCCTTGAGGACCTCAACATTGGGGACCTTGAGTTCCGTAAGCTATGGCCCAGATGCAGAAACTCGTAAAAATTGGCTGTTCAGCCTTGGAACTGATTTTTAATCATTTGTTTCACTTCATGGGCGACCCATAGGCACCCCTAAACACAAGGAACACATGTTGATCAGTTGTGGTAAGCTATAGACCTAGGTGTCAACATTTTATGGTGTTCTTGATCACTATATAAAGGCTTCATGTGCTACCATTGTGATCACACCTTCATTCTGCAATTGAGGAGCCTTCTGGAGCTTCAAAGCAGACCCAAGTCCTTCCTAATCAAGCTTAGGACTTCAGTAAGTTTGCTAATCCTTTCTAAATTAAGTTTTAGCTTAGTTATAGCTTAGAAGTCAAACCGTCGTAATTAACGGTTGACTTTAAGATTAATCACTAATGGTCCAGTGATTAGTCGAATCAAAGGTAGTTATAAGTTGGTAATTATGTGGGCAATAAACCCTTAAAAGGGCACCCACTGATTCCCATCCTAACTAGATCGTTTGTCGGGTCAAACTTAATCCGAAAAAGTCAACAGAAGCATAAAACGCATAATTAGCAATCTAGATGGCGTGCAACCTGTTTGATCATTATTATAACTTCGTAATTAGTGTAAGAACATGTCTAAACATGTTCAACCCGACAATTTCCTGTTTAGACCCGGTTCGGAACCGAAAGTCGCAAAGCTTTGACTTTTGCTTTGACTTCAGTTCTGACCCGCTTTGGTATGTTTTAGAAATGTCTTAGGGCTTCCTTAGGACCAGGCTACATGTTAGCATAACCCTCTGTGGTTGGTTCATTGATTGACCGATTCGTTTACGCGTTTCCGTTAATTGCTCATATGTTGACCATTATGCCCTTATTACCTTAAAACGTGATTTATGAAAATGTAAAAGTGTAGAAACCTTAGTTACTGATATATAAACTTGTATGCAAAGTTTGACATCAATTCGAGGTCTAGATTGAGAGTTATGCTCATTAGCGCGAAATAGAAGCTTTTTGTTAATTAAACGGCGTAATTAGCGTATAGCCTAGTTAAGCCTACTTTTTGATATCAAAATATTTACCCACTGATGTAATATATTATTTTGGGATTTTTGAAGATTTTTAATTAATTTTAGGCTGAGCATAACTTATAGTCGTAGGCTTAATCCGGAAATTGTCGGTTTTGCCCTTACGGGCCATAAAATGAGTTTTACATATCTAAACGACTCCAAACCTTTTGCTACTGATTAGATATGTTAAATAAATTATTTTAGGCCTTCTGGAATAATAAAAATATCAGCTTTATGCATTTAACCCGGAAACGGCTCCTAATCGCCTTTCTAAGCGTTTTTAACGCATAGTATGCACTAGAACTATTTTAGACATACAAGGGTTGATACCTACTGATATTTTAGGTAAATTATAATGTTTTAACAGTAAGCAAAGATTGATTAACTCAGACTTCAGTTTTGAGCTTTTCGGCTTATGTGAAATGACCAAAATGCCCCTACGGTGCATAGTTTGGTTATAATTGATAAATTTCACATATATACTTTACCCTACTGTTATAACTTATTAAATTGAGTATTTTTACTGATTACATCAGACCCGTAACTCAGATTAATACTTAAACTCTTTTATAACCTTTTAAATGACCAAACTACCCCTACGGGGCCTAGTTTGTGTTTAAATACATTTCGGGCATAATGAAAGACATCTTACTGATGTCACAACATATTTGAGGCATAAATTAACTTAGGAAACTTGTATAAATGTAACTTCTGAATTCGAGAGGTAACCTTCTTGGGTCATATAATCAACGAAGTGGGAATGCACGTGAATCTCGCTAAGACCCGTTCGAGGATACAACAATTTCTTGGTCTCGCTTGATGCTATCGCAGGTTAATCGCAAGATCTTCGAAGGTCGCAGCTTAAATCTCTTTACCACAGCCGGGTGCTGTGTTCGAAAAAGGCAGGACAGGAGGACATCTTTTCAGCTTTCGAATCCCAAATCTGCAATGCGCTGAAGCATCGTCCCTACCCGAGGGTGCGGGTGATCCGGTGGTATATCATTATGGATCGAATCAGAGTCCCAGTTACACGTCGACGCAACACGAGAGAGTGACGATTTACGTAATGAAGTTACAAAGAGGAACTGCACGACACACCACCGGCGGTGGAAATCGTGGTCTTTGGATTCAAGTGGAGGCATTACTTGGACGGTACCAGATGCACTACTTAGACCGATCACAAGGGCCTCCCGTGTACCCTGGTTTCGAAGGATTTAAGTCAGTTAATGGCATCACTGGATGAAACTTTTGGATGATATCGCCTGTGGAACTTAAACGTGCACGAGCTTTGCAGCTCACTATCGACTCCAACCTACTGAATCAGACTCGCTCTGTTCAAACTGGAGAACTGAAGGAAGAAGATTTTCAAGCTGAACCCATGCGGGGCATGGAGAAGCGACCTTTGGTAGGACAGACGATATTTGCTACCTCAAGGAACGAGTGCAGATCTCATTATATGGCAACTTTAGGAAACTTGTGTTGGGAAAAGCACACCGGCTTCGATATTCTAGATGTCTGGACTTTGATGAGAAATACTAGGACCTATAAATCTTGTACTGGTGATCGGGCACGAATACCCACTTAGCAAAGTATGTGTATGATGTTTGACTTGGGGAAAAGGCAAGGTATAGTATCAGCAACCGGCAACGCCCATATGGAAAATGAGAACAGACTACCATGGATTTTGTCGCTAGTCTACCCACAACTCGAAATGGAAACAATATCACCTGGGTGATCGATGATTGCCCCGCGTAACCAGCACACTTTTCGTGACCAAGGAAACTGACGAGTCTTCACAGCTGTGGGTGTTCCTCTGAGAGAGGCGGCTTCTAGGCACGAGGTGCCAACTCCTGTTATCTCTGATTTTGATCTATATCCGATTTAAGACGGGCATTGCACAACACTCTTGGCTCATGTCTAGACATGATCAATATTTAGTATCATGGGACAAATAGTTAGAGTAAACGAACCATCTTGACACTTGAAGACATGCTGTAAACGTGTGTGTGATTGACTTAGTAAAAGTTCGAAAGGACACCTACCTTTGGTTGAGTTTACTGCAACAATCACCATTCTAGTACTCAGACAACCTTGTTAGAGGTCCTGCATGGACAGTAACGCAAATCTCCTAGTAGAATTAACGGGGGTGACAATCTAATCACAGGTCCAGGACTTGCATTCGAAACTCTTGGGAAGATTGTTTAGGTCGGAATTGCTGGCGGCAACGCGTGACCGTCAGGAAAGTTGTTAAACTTAGGAAACACAGAGAGTTCGCTGCAGGCGAACATGTCATGATTGAAAGTCTCACCCTGGAGAGGGTGCAGTGCGCTTGGGGAGCGTAGCAAGCTTAATTTACGTTACGTTGGTTATTCAGAATTCTGGAAAGAATCGGTCACGTGCCATTTATGTCTCAGAATCTAGGACAGTGGTTGTTCGATGAAATACTTGTGATACCGTAACTAGACAAGTTACAGTTGTCAAGGGACCTACCGGAAATAGGGATCAAGAAGTCAAGATTCGTTAACTTAGTCGAAATTCCAATCGTGAGAGTTCGTTGGAACTTAAGACGTGGACTGGAGTTCACGTGGGAATGCGATCATCGGAGTAAACTCTAGAAATCCTCAGTTGTTCAATCAAGTGGTATCAACTTCTGGTATCGTTGGCAAATTTCGGGACGAAATTTCTATCAAGTTGGGGATGATGTGGCACCTGGGAAAAATCCACAGTCATCCTGATCTAACACCGAGCTGTTTTGGATTGCTTATCAAATTTCGGGACGAAATTTCTTTCAAGTTGGGGATGATGTGACAACCCGTGTCTTCAATACTTCTCTAGTTCCTTCGATGCTTGACGTGTGGGTACTGAATGAACCGCTTAAATAATTATTGGATTTTAATTGGGTACGATATATGAATAATTGGATGTATGGCTATATTTAGTTGATATGAAAGTGTAGGAACCGTAATTGTTAGATGTTATACGTCTATGTGTTAAAACGTTCTGTTCAGTGATAATTTTGTTAATCTTAAACGTATGATAATGTGGTTTAACAACATATTGGCATTGTTGGGCCGCGCATGTTTTAGGCAACATATTCGCACTTTAAACTATACACTATATTGGCCCACATTGATTACCCGAGCCCAGCCCATCCTTCGCATGTTTTGACCATTTCGGCCTGGTTTCTTGTAGCCAAAAAAGGAATGGGATCGGCCCACGTGGTTAGGTTATTAGCACTATATTTAGAATATACGTAATCCCCATATATCTCTCATGATCACCATCTAAAACCCTACCCCCTTGTGAACCACGACGGCAGTAGACACACACACCCCTCTTCTTCGAAATCCCTTCTTCCATTGGAGCTCATCTCTTGTGTCGAGTTATTCATCTTCTGGTTAGTACAAATTTTAATGATGTGAATCTTATTTGATTGTCCTAGGGTATATGCGAAGTATTGTGGTTTGTCTTATCATCGATGCTAATGAATTGTGATGTTAGAATCAGATTACGTGTAACAGTCATGTTAAACTTGTGATTCATTGCTCATAATTTAGGGTGTCTTATTCTAGTCATTGATGGGGAACCCTTATAAGGCTTGAATTCTTGTCATTAATTGGTTATGGATATAGGGAATGAATGTTAGAGGAAGTTTCAGTAGTTTAAGTAATTGGACCAATGTGATAATGATCATCACCCATGATCAACCAATTTACTAATTTGCATGAGACATGACAGTGAATTGTATGTTTGTATTATAATAATAGAGGTTATCATAAGAATCTATGTGCATAGTGGGCCGCAATTATGATGGATATGAATTGGGTTGGGAATATCGATGATGTGATGATTGAGGTAGTGTAACTAATAATGTAAATTAATAGGAGGTCCAATGTAATTGAAGGAAGGTGGGTGATTGAAGTTGATAACCTTGAATGGTGTCCCATGTGCTATAGCCTTAATCTAATAATAAAACCAAATGGGTATACCAATGATGTTGTCTGTGACAGCCAAGAACATCATGTGAACTTTGTAGTGCCATGATGTTTTACTTGAAATCTGTGTACATTAATACAAGAAACGGACATGTCTAGGATTGTAGAAATCCATAACTGTCTGCTAGTGACTTAGTCGCACATTAGTTTGGGTTCTGTTTACGGGAAGGGTTGCATACCATACGAATGGACTTATAAGCCCAATATGAAGTACTTACACTAAACCGCGCACAAGTAATGGTTCGTTTGTTTTGTGAATGGCGAATTGAATGCTAAGTGTCAATGCGAAACTTGAATGAGAACTGGTATGTGTACTTGCATGTGTGATAATTGCCGAATATGTGTCACGAAGTGGTGTGTAAAGTATGAAAAATGATGACTGTGTGATTTTACATGTATGTGAAACTGATATTTGTGTGATAACCGTATTAGGACTTGGTTGGCCACTTTTGATAAACAAGTAACTAAATCTACCGAGCACTCTAAGGTGAGTTCACTACATTCGAGCATGCGTCCCAGTGGTTGGGGTCAGTGGTTTGGGTAAAAACGGGTATATTGGTTAATATTCTCACCTATCATTTTTGTAAGTCCCTTATTATGTTACCTGGAGGGTAACGGGTATTAGTTGGTAGCGCTACTTAGGTTTGGCACCCTCACACCGCTCCTAGATAGGACGGATGTGAACTAATGACCCAGTCGGGGCCCAGTACTAGATAGGAGTACGTGGGATAGGGCAGTCATGTATTTCAGGAGCCGTCTTGTTCGGAATTGAGATATTAACAATATTACTTGCATTTGTCAGTGAACTGTTTTACATACAACTGGTAACAAACGTTTTCTTAAACTGTGAACTCGCCAGCTTTGTCTGATACACTTGTTACATGCTCGCAGGTCGTTAGGTATCTTGGAACAGGAACTTGCTGGCTGGAGGGCATGAGTGGTCATGGTTCACATCGATTGGTTTTATTTATTGAACATTGGTTCTTACATTTGTTTGGAAAATGTTTATATTGTGACACGTTAACGCTTCCGCTGAATTTGCTGGTTTCGAATAACTTATGTTTGGATTTTAATATTAAATGATAAAACTTTATTTTTAAACTTATGGATTCAATGTAATTGGTGGCTCGTTGCTAGTGGGTCACACGCCTAACAGGGACACTCCCTAAGTGGTATTTTGAGGGTGTGACAGTTTGGTATCAGAGCCACTGGTTATAGTGAATTTGGTTTTAAAAACGTTTCTATAAAACCAGACTATAACCGAACAGATCCGAAATCGACCATGACACTCAGCTCCAGACTGCAAGGTTCGTCTCTCGTTTACTTACTATACTGCATAACTCGTGAACACTTACATATGAAATTGCATGTGATTTCACGTTTAGCACAACCGTATAAATTCATTACTTGCATGTGTTATGTGATGGGTAGTGTGGTGTTTCCTTAGACATTCATGACTCGCGTTTTGTGATGTTCTTTGCTTGCTACTTGAGTTTGAGGAACCATTTGACATGAGTTAGGAGGAGCTGAGATGAGCATGCAAACCACAATATTATTGTGGGTGCACACATAATAATAATGTGGGGTGCATGCGAGTCCTAGTGAGGCTTAACAAGTGAAAAAGGGGTTCCGTTCCGTTATTTGATTGATGTGAAACACAACAGTCTACAAGAGTCATAGCAGTGATTGTCTCTTCCTTGAACGTGATCTTTTCACTCCACTCTGAATTCTTACGAATCTCGATGCTATCGAGTATTATCTGAACACCCCTCTGAATGCCTAGCGAACCGTGTAGAATGTTAGGTGCTGGTACAAACGTCCCTGAATTGGATGTTGCAACGACAATGATTAACCTTTCTCACTTCTCATCGTATGGTGGAACTCAAAGATTTGGCACATTAGATCCAGAAGTGCGATCACTTCTGCAACACTCTCGCAGCAAACCGTGTAGTATTTAATCAACTTGGAAGAACGATGGATAAGAGGGTAAATGTAGTATTTTACCGACTTCAGCATTTGAACGACTCTAGTTACTGGCAACGAATATCAGCGATTTGACTCCAAACGAATCCTTAACCCTAGTCAACAACTTAGTGGAGCCGACTTCTACAAATTATTCGGGACATAAACGATGACAATTGACCATGATGTGGAATGTGTAACTGCCAGCACAATGAGTAGCACCATGGAACGTGGCATGGAATGTGAAGAGATGGACATTGTTGGTGAAAGATCGCAGGACTCTATTTCAAGCAACAACACTAGAAGCAACAGTCACGATGACAGCAAGGTACTTGCAAATCATGACTTTCGGTATGGAAACGATGGTGGCATCAACAGGGAATGGTCGATGTTAAGGCAAGACTCCAACAACCCAGGGAGCGATGACAGTTTCGGGAATTCTTGTAGCAGTAGCAAAAACATTGGATATGGTACTCGCGAAGGACATTTAGATTCGGCGTGGGCGACGCCAGGATTATAACAATATGGTGGCCTACACGTTCTTGGTAACTAATCGCTTCGTCACTGTTTTGATTAACCCTGATGCTTCTTGACACCGAACCCGCTGTGGAATCGGCTGATGGCAAGTCAGATGGAACCGCATATGTTGGTTGGGATGCAAACTCGACCTTGTGGGGCAGGTATTCAACACCGATCTCCTTTCTACTATCCTAGATGGCTACAATGCAGTAGTTAGTGTGGACTGGTTATCCAGGACACGCGCGGATGTATCCAATAAGGAGAGAATTTTGTGTAGTGGATTGTTATTTGTTCTAAATCGTTAGACTGGTGCAAGGGTTAGCGCCATTTCAGATATGAGGGCCCAGAAGTGTCTATGGAGGGATGACCCCGCTATGTTAGCAACCGTTTCTGATGATAAGGTTAAGGAGAATAGGATCGAGGATCCACCAATTGTTGTGACTCGTCTCAGTGTGCTATTCGCGGAACTTTCAGGTTTACTACCGCAACTGTTAGTCGGAATCTCAGTTGATCTCACGCCAGAGGCAGCTCCGAATACTCGCACTCATACCGTCTTGCACCAGGAGTGTTGCAAGAACTGTATAAGCTACTACGAGAACTGTTGGACAAGAGTTTTGTCGAACTTAGTTTCCGCGTTGGGAAGCCCCAGTTTCATCCGTGAAGATAAGCCTTTTTGTGCGGGTACTGACTATCGAAAACTAATCAAGGCGACAGTTGGGAACTGTTTGCCTCGACCCGGTATTGACAACCTGCTGACTAGTAGCAAGGGACGAACTTTCATTCGAGGATTGATGTACGAGCGAACTTTTAGCAGATGCAAGCCTAAGGGGGAGAATGTTCTTAAAGTGACTTATCGGACGCAATTCGGCCATACGACTTTGTATTCCATGACCATTGGGGTAATTATCACCAGCCACTTTATGGACCATGTGAACCGACCATGCTATTGGGTGACGTTTTGAATCCTTCCCAGGAGAAAAGAGCATCACGGACAGCTTTGTATCTTATTCGAGAGCTCCTGAGGGAGGAGCCACACTGCGCGAAGTCTTAATAAATGTAACTTCTGAATTCGAGAGGTAACCTTCTTGGGTCATATAATCAACGAAGTGGGAATGCACGTGAATCTCGCTAAGACCCGTTCGAGGATACAACAATTTCTTGGTCTCGCTTGATGCTATCGCAGGTTAATCGCAAGATCTTCGAAGGTCGCAGCTTAAATCTCTTTACCACAGCCGGGTGCTGTGTTCGAAAAAGGCAGGACAGGAGGACATCTTTTCAGCTTTCGAATCCCAAATCTGCAATGCGCTGAAGCATCGTCCCTACCCGAGGGTGCGGGTGATCCGGTGGTATATCATTATGGATCGAATCAGAGTCCCAGTTACACGTCGACGCAACACGAGAGAGTGACGATTTACGTAATGAAGTTACAAAGAGGAACTGCACGACACACCACCGGCGGTGGAAATCGTGGTCTTTGGATTCAAGTGGAGGCATTACTTGGACGGTACCAGATGCACTACTTAGACCGATCACAAGGGCCTCCCGTGTACCCTGGTTTCGAAGGATTTAAGTCAGTTAATGGCATCACTGGATGAAACTTTTGGATGATATCGCCTGTGGAACTTAAACGTGCACGAGCTTTGCAGCTCACTATCGACTCCAACCTACTGAATCAGACTCGCTCTGTTCAAACTGGAGAACTGAAGGAAGAAGATTTTCAAGCTGAACCCATGCGGGGCATGGAGAAGCGACCTTTGGTAGGACAGACGATATTTGCTACCTCAAGGAACGAGTGCAGATCTCATTATATGGCAACTTTAGGAAACTTGTGTTGGGAAAAGCACACCGGCTTCGATATTCTAGATGTCTGGACTTTGATGAGAAATACTAGGACCTATAAATCTTGTACTGGTGATCGGGCACGAATACCCACTTAGCAAAGTATGTGTATGATGTTTGACTTGGGGAAAAGGCAAGGTATAGTATCAGCAACCGGCAACGCCCATATGGAAAATGAGAACAGACTACCATGGATTTTGTCGCTAGTCTACCCACAACTCGAAATGGAAACAATATCACCTGGGTGATCGATGATTGCCCCGCGTAACCAGCACACTTTTCGTGACCAAGGAAACTGACGAGTCTTCACAGCTGTGGGTGTTCCTCTGAGAGAGGCGGCTTCTAGGCACGAGGTGCCAACTCCTGTTATCTCTGATTTTGATCTATATCCGATTTAAGACGGGCATTGCACAACACTCTTGGCTCATGTCTAGACATGATCAATATTTAGTATCATGGGACAAATAGTTAGAGTAAACGAACCATCTTGACACTTGAAGACATGCTGTAAACGTGTGTGTGATTGACTTAGTAAAAGTTCGAAAGGACACCTACCTTTGGTTGAGTTTACTGCAACAATCACCATTCTAGTACTCAGACAACCTTGTTAGAGGTCCTGCATGGACAGTAACGCAAATCTCCTAGTAGAATTAACGGGGGTGACAATCTAATCACAGGTCCAGGACTTGCATTCGAAACTCTTGGGAAGATTGTTTAGGTCGGAATTGCTGGCGGCAACGCGTGACCGTCAGGAAAGTTGTTAAACTTAGGAAACACAGAGAGTTCGCTGCAGGCGAACATGTCATGATTGAAAGTCTCACCCTGGAGAGGGTGCAGTGCGCTTGGGGAGCGTAGCAAGCTTAATTTACGTTACGTTGGTTATTCAGAATTCTGGAAAGAATCGGTCACGTGCCATTTATGTCTCAGAATCTAGGACAGTGGTTGTTCGATGAAATACTTGTGATACCGTAACTAGACAAGTTACAGTTGTCAAGGGACCTACCGGAAATAGGGATCAAGAAGTCAAGATTCGTTAACTTAGTCGAAATTCCAATCGTGAGAGTTCGTTGGAACTTAAGACGTGGACTGGAGTTCACGTGGGAATGCGATCATCGGAGTAAACTCTAGAAATCCTCAGTTGTTCAATCAAGTGGTATCAACTTCTGGTATCGTTGGCAAATTTCGGGACGAAATTTCTATCAAGTTGGGGATGATGTGGCACCTGGGAAAAATCCACAGTCATCCTGATCTAACACCGAGCTGTTTTGGATTGCTTATCAAATTTCGGGACGAAATTTCTTTCAAGTTGGGGATGATGTGACAACCCGTGTCTTCAATACTTCTCTAGTTCCTTCGATGCTTGACGTGTGGGTACTGAATGAACCGCTTAAATAATTATTGGATTTTAATTGGGTACGATATATGAATAATTGGATGTATGGCTATATTTAGTTGATATGAAAGTGTAGGAACCGTAATTGTTAGATGTTATACGTCTATGTGTTAAAACGTTCTGTTCAGTGATAATTTTGTTAATCTTAAACGTATGATAATGTGGTTTAACAACATATTGGCATTGTTGGGCCGCGCATGTTTTAGGCAACATATTCGCACTTTAAACTATACACTATATTGGCCCACATTGATTACCCGAGCCCAGCCCATCCTTCGCATGTTTTGACCATTTCGGCCTGGTTTCTTGTAGCCAAAAAAGGAATGGGATCGGCCCACGTGGTTAGGTTATTAGCACTATATTTAGAATATACGTAATCCCCATATATCTCTCATGATCACCATCTAAAACCCTACCCCCTTGTGAACCACGACGGCAGTAGACACACACACCCCTCTTCTTCGAAATCCCTTCTTCCATTGGAGCTCATCTCTTGTGTCGAGTTATTCATCTTCTGGTTAGTACAAATTTTAATGATGTGAATCTTATTTGATTGTCCTAGGGTATATGCGAAGTATTGTGGTTTGTCTTATCATCGATGCTAATGAATTGTGATGTTAGAATCAGATTACGTGTAACAGTCATGTTAAACTTGTGATTCATTGCTCATAATTTAGGGTGTCTTATTCTAGTCATTGATGGGGAACCCTTATAAGGCTTGAATTCTTGTCATTAATTGGTTATGGATATAGGGAATGAATGTTAGAGGAAGTTTCAGTAGTTTAAGTAATTGGACCAATGTGATAATGATCATCACCCATGATCAACCAATTTACTAATTTGCATGAGACATGACAGTGAATTGTATGTTTGTATTATAATAATAGAGGTTATCATAAGAATCTATGTGCATAGTGGGCCGCAATTATGATGGATATGAATTGGGTTGGGAATATCGATGATGTGATGATTGAGGTAGTGTAACTAATAATGTAAATTAATAGGAGGTCCAATGTAATTGAAGGAAGGTGGGTGATTGAAGTTGATAACCTTGAATGGTGTCCCATGTGCTATAGCCTTAATCTAATAATAAAACCAAATGGGTATACCAATGATGTTGTCTGTGACAGCCAAGAACATCATGTGAACTTTGTAGTGCCATGATGTTTTACTTGAAATCTGTGTACATTAATACAAGAAACGGACATGTCTAGGATTGTAGAAATCCATAACTGTCTGCTAGTGACTTAGTCGCACATTAGTTTGGGTTCTGTTTACGGGAAGGGTTGCATACCATACGAATGGACTTATAAGCCCAATATGAAGTACTTACACTAAACCGCGCACAAGTAATGGTTCGTTTGTTTTGTGAATGGCGAATTGAATGCTAAGTGTCAATGCGAAACTTGAATGAGAACTGGTATGTGTACTTGCATGTGTGCTAATTGCCGAATATGTGTCACGAAGTGGTGTGTAAAGTATGAAAAATGATGACTGTGTGATTTTACATGTATGTGAAACTGATATTTGTGTGATAACCGTATTAGGACTTGGTTGGCCACTTTTGATAAACAAGTAACTAAATCTACCGAGCACTCTAAGGTGAGTTCACTACATTCGAGCATGCGTCCCAGTGGTTGGGGACAGTCAGTGGTTTGGGTAAAAACGGGTATATTGGTTAATATTCTCACCTATCATTTTTGTAAGTCCCTTATTATGTTACCTGGAGGGTAACGGGTATTAGTTGGTAGCGCTACTTAGGTTTGGCACCCTCACACCGCTCCTAGATAGGACGGATGTGAACTAATGACCCAGTCGGGGCCCAGTACTAGATAGGAGTACGTGGGATAGGGCAGTCATGTATTTCAGGAGCCGTCTTGTTCGGAATTGAGATATTAACAATATTACTTGCATTTGTCAGTGAACTGTTTTACATACAACTGGTAACAAACGTTTTCTTAAACTGTGAACTCGCCAGCTTTGTCTGATACACTTGTTACATGCTCGCAGGTCGTTAGGTATCTTGGAACAGGAACTTGCTGGCTGGAGGGCATGAGTGGTCATGGTTCACATCGATTGGTTTTATTTATTGAACATTGGTTCTTACATTTGTTTGGAAAATGTTTATATTGTGACACGTTAACGCTTCCGCTGAATTTGCTGGTTTCGAATAACTTATGTTTGGATTTTAATATTAAATGATAAAACTTTATTTTTAAACTTATGGATTCAATGTAATTGGTGGCTCGTTGCTAGTGGGTCACACGCCTAACAGGGACACTCCCTAAGTGGTATTTTGAGGGTGTGACAGATAACATGAAATATAGTTTGTCCCAAGTATAAAAGGTTAATTTTGCCTCGTGCATTTTAATCAATTTTGTGCCACGTGCATTCGAACCAATTTTCTTAAACTCTTTTCAAATGAGTCGGTTGAGTGTATTTACCAGTGAAAACTGACGTATTTTCAAAAGTCTAAGTGACAGGTACAAGTACGTAATAGGCTGGAAGCAGCTCAGGGCGCTAATAAGGAATCTTGCAAGTTCTAGGCGTCTAAAGTCTGTTGAACAAATGATATGTTTATATTTTTAAGATCCGCCTGTGGATCCTTTTACTTTCCGTTGTAATACTGAATATTACTGTTGGTGCATTCATCTGTCGTCTTCGTCTTATGTCGAGTCTCGGATTAGAATTATTATATTAGATCATGTTATATGATAGTATAGGAGGTTTTAGAGTATGTTTAATGTAATTTAGCTTGAAAGTGGTGATTTCCCTTGAAAATGTCATTTGACATTTTCAAGCTAAATCAAGATTTCCCTTGAAAGTGTCATGTGTCATTTCAAGCTAAATCAAGGTTTCCCTTGAAAGTGGCATGTCATTTCAAGCTAAATCTCTTCCCGTATAAATACCATTCAAGCTAAATCATTTGTAACGTTTCTGAAATTCCATACCGAGGTGCTGCCGGTGTGAAGACTGATTGTAAACGATAGTATATCAATATAATCAGTGTTCAAGTGATACGCAAGCTGTTTCGACATCCGTTTCTTATTTTCCGCATCTGAAAAGGATTAAGTCTCTTCTGAACGACTCGTTCGGGTCGCAAACCGATCCTACAAGTGGTATCAGAGCTCAGGAGGAAGAGATTTCGCCAAAACAACTCGTTTTTGTCACTTTTTCTTATTTTCTACACCTTCTTTCAAAATTGAACAAATTTTTATGGTTAAAGTCGGCTCAAATTTCACATATATTGTGCGCAAACATAGTTTAATCAATCCTTGAAAGTTTCAAGTTTAAAATCGACCTAAATCTTGTATTTTTGTGTGTTTTCGCTTCAATTGCTCGAACCGATGATGACATCATGATTTCGCTTGAAATCATGATTTGACTTCTGATTTCGCTTGAAAATAGGACATAATTCTTGTTGATTTCGCTTGAGTGTGCACATAACTTCTGATTTCCCTTGAAAGTGGCATGACAGTTTCAAGCTAAATCAGTGATTTCCCTTGAAAGTGACACGTGACAGTTTCAAGCTAAATCAGTGATTTCCCATGAAGTGATCTCAGTTCGTTTTAAAAGTTGATATTGTCGGTTAAGTGTTGTGTGATTAAAGTTCTCGGCACAATCAGATTTAAGTTTGAAAAGGTTGTGTTTGAAAAATGGAAATGATGTTTGATGAGATGGAAAATCATGATCTTGAAAGATTAAATGATTGGTATATGGGGTATTTGGACGATAGTTATAGAAATGTGAAAAAGGATGTTTGGGTCAAAAAGTTTAAATATTTTGCATGTTTGAAAAATGAAACATTGGAAGAATTAGGGAACCGATATGGAGTCTTACTTGGTTACTTAAAAAATCATGATATATTTCCATCAGATGCTGAAAAAATAGAAAAGTTTGCAGATGCTTTATCTATTGAATGGAGTGATTGTTTGAAAAATTTAAAAAGGGACTCAAATTTTTCAAAATTACATCTAAATAGATTCATCAGCATACTTAAAACTCGTGAATTTGAAAACGGAAAGAAAAAAGAAAGAAATGATAAAGGTTTTCGAAAATCATTTGGTGGATATGGGATTAGATGTAATTGATGAGATGAACAAAAGGATTGTTGAATGTATTAGAGCAAAATATGTGATGAAATATGATATCAAGAGAGGTTGTTATATTGATGAGAATGCAAATTGTCTTGATTCCGTTAAAATTTTTTGTGCAGGTACATTCATGTCAAAGAAGGAAGAATCTGTGAAGCTTGGATCTTCAAGTTCAGAATCAGTGTGCTCTAAATGTGACAACTTTAAGGATGACAATGACAAACTCGTGAAAGATGCGGAAAGTCTGACATTGGAAGTCAAAGAGCTGAATGATAAAAAGCAAGCTGATGATAAACAGATTCTTGGTTTGAAAGAAACATGTGTAAAGCTGAACTCTGAAAATGACAAACTGTTAAGTAAATTGAACAGTTTGACATTGGAAAATCAGAAATTGAAAGAAAAGTCAAATGTTTTTGAAGAAAAGATTAAAAGTTTTGAAATTGAAAAATCAAGAATTGAAAAAGCTTTTCAAAATCAAATAAAAATTCTTGAAGATGGGAGAGATGTGTTTAGCAAAAACAACATCGAAAAGCAAAAAATGATAAATTCCCATCTTCAGAAAATTATCAAACTTGAAAAGGAATGTGAATGTGCTCGAAAGAAAATCAAAGAGTTAGAAGAAAAGGAGTCGAATTCAGAAAATGAAGATTTCTGGATAAAGCTTGAGAACAAAAATCTGAAAGCAAATGAGACAAAATTTCAAGAACAGATAAATGTTTTGAAAAATGAAAAGTCTGTTCTTGAAAACATGAAGAATGAAAATGAAAAGACAATCAAGTCTCATTTTGAGAGAATATCTCAGCTTGAAAATGAAGCTGAGAATTCAAGGAACAAAATTGATGAACTTGAAAAGAAATTGAAAGGTTTTGTGACTTCATCTGAGTTCCCCTGTCCAAAACCGATCAATTCTGTTCCAATAAGTGACGATGTCACAAACTTTGACAATGTCAAAGTTGAAGATTGTGATGAGAAATCTGATGATGAAAAAGATAAAAGTGAAAAACAAAAATTATTTTTGAAATTAAAAGAAAAGTTTCAAGAAACTGTTCCACAATCAACTGAAAATGGAGAATGCTCTAAGCAAAAACCTTTGAAGAAGAAAGTGGAACAAAAACAAAAAGAGAAAATTTTGAAAAATGTTAAAAAAGAAAATAACAGCTCATCAGATCGATCATCCAATCGCAATAAAAAACCACAAAAAGTAAAAAATGAAAACTCAAAAATTGTTGGTAATAAGTGGTGCAGGTCGGACCACAGTGCTCAAAAGTCAAATCCAGCAAACAAGAGGAGCAAGGATTATCACCAAGCCAAACAGTGCTATGATCTGAATGTTTGGACTGAAAATGGTGATTGGTACGATAACAGAGTGTGTTACCGATGTGGTTATCAAGGACACATTGCTGTTAACTGCCAAGGTTGGAGTTATGAGACGAGGAGATGTTTTAACTGCAACATCAGAGGTCACATTGCCAGAGATTGCCCAAGGAGATCAAATGAAAGATTGAGAGTTAATTCTCAAAAGATGGCAAAGAAACCAGTCAATGTCAAAGCAAAGCCCAAGGAACAGAAAGTTCAAGAACCTAAAGTTCAAGAACAGAAAGTTCTAAAACCGAAAGTGAAGCTTTCACAGGGGCAAAAAGACAGACTGAGGAAGAAGAGGAAGAAGGCGAGAGAGTATCTTGAAAGGATTTTGTCCTCGGATACAACTGGTAAAACAGATAAAAGTTCTGATAAATCGTCTTGCTCACCAAAGACTGAAAAATCAAGCAAAACGAGTTCATCAGATACAAATCTGAGGACGAAAGGAGAGAAGAAGAAGAAAATGGTCGGCGATGAATCTGACGTATCAAAGTCAGACAAGCCACCTTCAGGCAATGAATCTGACAGGTCAAAGTCAGACAAGCCATGTGCAGGCAATGATTCTGGTTCGTCAAAGCCAGAGGAGCCATTGGTTGAGGTAAAAACTGAGAATTCAGGTTTAACAATGGATGATACAAATTTTCCACCATTGTTGAACAAGAATTCAAAATCACCCAAGGACAGTCAGGCTTGGGGGAAATTGTTCAAATGAAAAATCTGACTTGCCGTAGTTCCCAGGTTGGTAAGCGTGGAACATGAATCGGCACATTTCTTGAGAAATTCACGAAAGTGATTTCGTCTTACAAGTGGTAAATCAGGGACATTAAATTGTACTTGATTTTCTACTAGTGATATTTGTGGATTGATCTTACAAATGTTAAATCTTTACAAGTGGTTGAAAAGAACAAGATGATGTGATGACCCCGTACCTACAAGTGGTTGGTAAACAAACTAATTTTTCCGGAAAAACCATTTTGATTAAAACAAACTTAAGTGTTTTGAAATCATAATGGGAAAATAGTTTGTTGTGAGGGGGAGTTCTGATTGTTTATGCCAAGTGGATGGAGAATTGAAGTAATTCTCATCATGTTGTCATCTTTGTACAGTTTGTTTTCAAATTTTCCCCAGAAAATCAAAAATTGAAACATATTTTAGATTTTAGGGGGAGTAAAAATTTAAAAAAAAAATTTGAAAATTTGAAAATGTCAAAAACATTGAAAATTTAAAATGAGTTTTGTTGTCAAAAAGAGGAAATGATAGTAGATCAGTTGGACTGTCACAGCATGCTAAAGAAATGGAAAGTCAAAATGTGATAAACGGTCTCATTAACGATGTGACGGTAGGCTTAGCTAGACTAGTAGATTTGCGATAACGATACAAACTTAAATGAAAAAGCCTAGTTCTAGTGGGAAACATGATCGAAAGCATAGTACTTAGTTTTGTCCTTCTTGACTGCGTGCCTACTCAGTAATCGCTGATTGTCGAAAGACATAAAACTGGTTAAGTTTGTGAACTTTCACAACTTTGCTAAAAAGTCGCTGTGATTGTGCATTTCATTTTGCAAAGATTTAAACTTGTCTTATTTCTTTATTTTGTTTAAGCATCGGACATCCTCTGCGTATACGTGAGTATCGACCTGGATGTTGTTGCCTAAACGTTTTGCTTTATTTTCTTTGGTGTTTCGTTTAAGCTTTGGATCACCTCTGCGTATACGGAAGTATCGACCTGATTGTTAATGTTTAAACATTCTGCTTTGTTTTCGCACAAATCACAGTTGATAAAAGTTTAAAGGCATTACTTGAGTCAGAGTATTACATGATGAGGGGATATGCTGAGATTGTGGGGTCCATAAGAATTTAGTGCTATCTTAATATACCTTAACGTATCGGTAAGCATTTCGAAAGTTTTTAGATTTGAGTTTAAGTGGACAACAATATCGTCAATCTATGTGAATCGTTTAGAGCTTAAAATAAAATGAAGCTTAACGGTGCTTGTGATTGGTCACAAAAACTGATATTATCCTCTTACGCGAACTCACAAAAATATTGTTTGTAAATATTTCTTTACTGCATTTCTGTTTCATTTAAAAACCCAAAAAGATTTTAGTGTGTTTTAGCATAAATTTTGAAAAATCCAAAAAGATTTTCGACAACTGATATTGAAGAGCTGTTTTTCAAAATTCCAAGTGCTAAACAAGATGAACTGGTTTGGAAGTGTGTGTATTGAATTGAAATATTTTGATTTGAGAAAGAAGTTTGATTAGTCAATCGAGATCATTAATTTGAACTTGATGTAACTATTACTAGTAAGTTTTTCTTATTGATTTAAGTAAAAACTTATGTTGTGATGAGAATTGTGTAGGTGAAATGAGCTGATCAGAGATAAAGCCAGGATGTGATCTCTAGGTGATAGCTAATTCCAGACGGCGATCCCATCATGATGAGAGGGGGAGTCGGACGAGGTTAGAGCCAAAGAGAAGATCCTGGTATATGCTAAGAAAGAAAAGAGACTGATAAAGACTGAAGATTGAGAATACTCGACATCTAAGACTCGTCAACATCTGAGGGGGAGTCTGTTGGTGCATTCATCTGTCGTCTTCGTCTTATGTCGAGTCTCGGATTAGAATTATTAGATTAGATCTTGTTATATGATAGTATAGGAGGTTTTAGAATATGTTTAATGTAATTTAGCTTGAAAGTGGTGATTTCCCTTGAAAATGTCATTTGACATTTTCAAGCTAAATCAAGATTTCCCTTGAAAGTGTCATGTGTCATTTCAAGCTAAATCAAGGTTTCCCTTGAAAGTGGCATGTCATTTCAAGCTAAATCTCTTCCACTATAAATACCATTCAAGCTAAATCATTTGTAACGTTTCTGAAATTCCATACCGAGGTGCTGCCGGTGTGAAGACTGATTGTAAACAATAGTATATCAATATAATCAGTGTTAAAGTGATACGCAAGCTGTTTCGACATCCGTTTCTTATTTTCCGCATCTGAAATGGATTAAGTCTCTTCTGAACGACTCGTTCGGGTCACAAACCGATCCTACAATTACTCTATATTCGGAATGTAATAAAATTTATCTTTTGCTTCCGCTGTGCATTTATATATTGTGTGGTTTAACTATGATGATATCAACTACGTCACGATATTCCCCACCGGGCCCACCGGTGACACGTGGAAAGTCGGGGTGTGACACCATTGAAACAGCAGTTGGCAGCTTTGCTCAATATCATTTTCGAAGCAAAAAGTTGTCCATCCTAGTCCCATAAAACCAGCAGCCAATCCCTTTTTGTTTTCAGGAGAGAAAACATAATACACATCAACTTTACTACTCTGCTTTGGTCCATGTACTTTTGCAACCAAGTTATCAATTTTTAATCTCCTCTCCGACAACAGCTTCAGCAAATCGTGTGGTAAATGCTATAATTTTCATACATTTCAGAAATGTGATATTAGATTTTATATAGGATACAAAATATAAATTAGAAGTTTTTCTAACAGTCCAAAAGATACACTGGCAATATATAAAAATAACGTAGCAACTTTTAACCTGCTTGCAGTATGTTTCTTCCTCAGCCTGTATCAAGCAACCATGAACATAATCTCTGTTCGAGCCATCGTTTCTAATCTCCAATCCCTCATTGTTCAAAACATTTATCTCAAATTTTGCTTCCTTCAATTTTTTTAAACACAGGTTGTCTATGTTGTTATTTCTATAAGTTTCAACAAACCGAGTCCATTCTGGCCTGTTTATCCTCTTACTTTTATGACCGATGCTCTGTACTGCAATCTTATACTTAAAACCCGTATAATCAACCAACTTTATTACTTCAAACTTTCTTGGTAGTTGGTTACTCATTATCCTTGGAAGTACCTATGCATATAAAATACACAACATTTAATATATCTTTAATTTTATAAATGCAGTTTTTAGCATGCAATTGTGATTTGAGCTAATTTGTTCTAAGAATATAGCTTACCAATCCCTCATTTAGGTCTGTCAATTCAGAGACATTGATAATTATCATAAACTCCATCTGAAAGTAAAAACTACAATAACAGTTAAATACTAAAACATAAAATCAATTGTATCTGAAAAGCATTCTATTTAAGGTATAAAAAAATATCCAACACTCTGTAGGACCAAAGTTATATGTTGTGTACTTCAATATGGTCCCTACAACCAACAATATGAATCTAACATTGTGTAAGATCAAATTTATATTCTTGTATAATAAAAGAGTATTATATGGCAATAAAGTTTTCAAATATCCATGTTTGTGTCAACTTCAAACTTCAGTTTTTTTTAGCAGACAAGGCTATATTCATTTACAAATCAGACATATGAGTACTATAAACTGATTGCAGAACATTTTATCAAAATTAATATTGATAGAACAAATTTATCAACACTACATGGCAGTTCATACAATAATTCTAAAATCATTCGTAAAATTTACAACCAAAAATTTATGAAACAATAATATTTCAGATTGTTATTTAGATGGAGTGAATCAAAATGTAACTAAATAGGTTGATATAAATCTTATTATAAAATAAAGAAAACAAGTTCATATAAGTTTATCTATTTTAACATCAGTAGATTATGATTTTGATGTTTATATAATTTGAAATGAGGAAACTGAAAGAAACATGTCAAAGCATACCTGTAAAATACACAAGAGAACAAAAAAAAATACCTGATCTAAAACTTTAAACTTCTGATCGTCAAGTCTGAAGAAGAATAAACTATAGAGTTTTTTCACCGGAGAAGAAGAGGTGAGATTGTATTGAGATTGTTGAAAATAAGATATTTATCTATTAACTTGTAATTGTTTATTTATTTAACTTATAATAATCTTTAACATCGGGATTTAAAAACAATTTTTAATTATATAAATATATTAAATTAATAGATAAGTTTTTCGTATTTAACATTTTAAATTTATAGTCAAGTAGTGGTTGCTGCTGTGCAAAAATTGCCCTGTTTTAATGTAAAAGGGGGTAAAGTATAAATTTTATAAAACTTAATTTCAACCAACCAGTGTAAATGTAACATCTGTATTAACTCCAGTTAATATACTTTTCATCTCCATTATTGAATATAAGCTCTAGAAAACATATTCGGAAGTTATCTCAAATAACTTTCTTATCAAAATCGGCAAGGTTCTATTGTATAATATAGATTACACGCTATAAAACCAAGTATTGTTTGTATTATAAATGTTAGATTAATCATTATTTGATGTTATGAGTATGTATATGTCACTGACGGCGTTTCATATTCTTTCTTGAAGCAAATAATAGTTGCTGTAATCCGGTGTATTTTTATCGATTAAGTACTGCATTAACTTAAATGAAGTTACTGATAGCATTCTCTGTCACAATTTGTGCATGCATCTTCATGATGTTGTCTTCTACATTATGATTGATAAATCAACCATATAATTTTTGGTTGATGCTCATTTGCTTAACTGTTGTGAGAGATGATGATTTTCGTTTTGTGCTTTGTTTTTATACAAATAGTCCGGTTAATATTTGGTACTTTTGTTTTTTAAGTGCTGATTTAGTTTAAGGGATGTTAGTGATGTCTATTTTATAATGTTGTTTGTCTATGAATTTTGTTGGATATTGTTCATCTTTATAACTTGTAAGTTTAAATTGTTTATTGCAGATATGAATCTATCCAATCAAACACCATCCTTTTTACAATTCCTTAATGAAGATGATTTTATATTTTTGGTATGTTTTTTAACTTTCTTGCTACTATTAGGATTCTACGTTAATTTTTTATGTAAGATGTTTGTTATGTACTGTTGCAGAATATACCACTTGATTTTGAGACACTGTTGTGGGGCGAGGAGGTCACGTACGGTCGAATTGTAGAGTTACTTGATGGTGACAAATCATCGTTAGTACGAGTAAGGAAGAGAGATGATCATTGTATATTTACGGATGGATGGACAAAGTTTGTTAGAGATTGCTGTTTGAAAACGAAAGATGTTGTATTGGTGAAAGCTATTGGACGTTTGTTATTCGTTGTCTCATGTTTTAAAGAAAATGTCTACGAGAACTCTTACATTTCAGCAAATATTAGACCTGAATTTGGCATGACTGTAAGGAACGATATATTATTTTGTTACTTACTGTAAACATTTTTTGCTAGCTCAACAACTTGCTAACATCTGTTTGCCCTTTTAACGTCTGTTTCCTTATAATCTTAACATCTGTTGACTAACCTTTTTAACTTCTGTTGACTAAGTCTTTTAACCTCGGTTGACTAACATCTGATATTTAAGATCTGTCCACGTTGCAACTTCTGCTGGACATAATGGATGACAGTTGTTACGAAACCTCTGTTGGATAGCAACAGAGGTATGTAATAGTTGATAGCCAAACAGTGGTTAGGTTGTGTGTAAATATTGTAACTACTGTTGACTAACCCTGTTGAGTAATTCTTATTTTAACTTTTGTTGACTAAATACTGTAGCTCAACAACTTGCTAACATCTGTTTGCCCTTTTAACGTCTGTTTCCTTATAATCTTAACATCTGTTGATGTCGCAACCCCCGATCCCTGATTCCCGGGAACGGGCGGACGCGATCTCAGAGTTTTGGTGGTATCAGTGTTATTTAATCTTGCAGCGGAATTTACATCAGGACCGTAGTTAGGAAATGTTTATCAGAGTAAAACCACCATATTTCATATTAATAATTACATGGGAAAAACCCAAGTTTCTTATTACAATACATTTATAGGGATAAACCCTATCTTTATTGAATTTAAAACATTGTTTATTAGGTAACTTTTATAGCCACATTATCCCCAAGCCTTTAGTGCTCTCCAGCTGGCTTTTTACTAATTGGCTATCACATTGGGTTACCTGAAATGCGTTTTAAAAACATTTGTCAGTCGGAAATACTGGTGAGTGAATCCCAGTTTAATTAAGTTTAAATAAAAAGTCACAGTGAACAGTATTGAGAGCGATCACATTGTTTATGTCTACACAATTACGCCATTAGTACTGTCAATCCCCTGACTTGTGGGTCATATTACCCATTGGCTAACTCATTGTCCAATGGTAACGTATTGTCATACTCGACTTACTACTCGCAGGTAGTACAAATTTTGTATACAAAACCCCAACATACCGACAGTAATTGAAGAACTACAAAGACTCAATCACTGCTAAATTTCATTGTAAAATATTTAAGGTTTGGTAAAATATTACCAAAAAGAGGATAACTCACATTGCTATCTTAGGCTTTTTGTAAGGGTTTCCTGGATATAATCTATAATTAATACAAATGTACATTGGTTAGTATCATAACCCTTTGAAAATATTAATGATACCCTCCCCGAGACGGCATTCCAACTACTACGTCGGGCAGAACCACGACAGTTGTTACGGAACCCTAAATCAATCGGGCAGCGTAACTATTATGAAACTAGGGTTATAATACTTACAACGGAGCAGAACCTCGCTAATTAGGGGTATAATACCCAACTATTATGCTTATAACATCAGAAATTCGAGATTGAGAATTGAGAATGAGCGACGGAAAACAAAAACTGATTCCTGCTATTTATAGTTCCTGATTCTAGTCCTGTCGCGGCCCGCGTAAAACATAGACAAGGGATACGCGGCCCGCGTCAACCCTGGTCAATAGAATAGCTTATCCCGGTCAGCTACTAGACTCGCCACGATGTTGACACGTGTCGACCTCAGGGTGTATCCGCGTTTCAGGATCTCTCGCGGCCCGCGTAAACTAATGTGAACTCTTACGCGGCCCGTCTTAACTTAAGAAGTCAACGAAGTCCGGTCTACACCCTTATATTGCCCGCGTGAATTGTTGGGGTGGGTCTACGCGGCTCGCCTCGACTTACAATTCAGATTTTATATTTTATTTTATATGTTATAACCTATTTTGGGCTTTGTTTTTACATACGGGGTGTAATATAAGACATATTAGGACATTCTATAATATATTAGAGTGTCGGTAATATTATGAGGGCGTTGGTTTTAACGAGGGTTGTTACATTCTCCCCACCTTGTTTAGAGCTCGTCCTCGAGATCTACTGGAATAAATACGGATATTTCCTTTGCATCTCTAACTCAAGTTCCCATGTGTACTCAGGTCCTCTTTTGGAGTCCCATTTTACTTTGACCAGAACTAGTCTCTTATGCTTGAGATTCTTGACTTTCCTGTCTTCAATTTGTAGAGGTCTTTCTACAAACTTGAGTTGTTCATTTACCTCTATATCTTTAAGAGGTACTATCAATGATTCATCAGCTAAACACTTTTTGAGATTAGATACATGAAACACATCATGTATACCTGCCATTTCCTCTGGCAGTTGTAGCTGATAAGCTACAGGTCCTATTCTTTTAATAATCTCAAAAGGTCCAACATACCTGGGACTTAGCTTTCCCCGTTTGATGAATCTTACCACTCCTTTCCAAGGAGAGACTTTTAACAAGACTTTATCTCCTACTTGAAACTCCAATGGTTTGCGTCGGTTATTGGCATAACTCTTTTGTCGATCATGTGCTGCTTTCAGTCGTTCCTTAACTTGAATAATCTTGTCAGTTGTTTCTTGCACTATCTCAGGTCCAGATAGTTGCTTTTCCCCAATTTCTGCCCAACAGACTGGGGTTCGACACTTTCATCCATAAAGTGCTTCGAATGGTGCAACATTGATACTTGTGTGATAACTATTATTATATGAAACTTCTATTAAAGGTAAGTGATCGTCCCAATTACCTCCAAAATCAATTACACAAGCTCTAAGCATGTCTTCCATTGTCTGAATTGTCCTTTCGCTTTGTCCATCCGTTTGTGGATGATAAGTCGTACTTAGCTTTAACTTGGTTCCCATTGCCTTTTGGAAACTTGACCAAAAATGAGAGGTAAATCGGCTATCTCTATTAGAAACAATTGATAAAGGAATGCCATGTAAAGAAAACAATTTCATTTACATACAACTTAGCTAATTGTTCCATACTAATTGTTTCCTTCATTGGTAAAAATGAGCTGACTTGGTTAGCCTATCTACAATCACCCAGATTGTATCATTTCCTTTCTTAGTTTTGGGTAATTTAGTAACAAAATCCATTGTTATAAATTCCCATTTCCACACTGGCATTTCTAATTGCTGTAACAAACCTGAGGGTTTCTAGTGTTCAGCTTTGACTTGTAAACATGTTAAACATTTAGAAACATAGGCTGCTATGTCCTTTTTCATTCCTATCCACCAGAAATTTTTCCTTAAATCCTGGTACATTTTATCACTTCCTGGATGCATCGTATATTTAGACTTATGGGCCTCTTCTAGTATACGATGACGTAGGTTTCCTAATTTAGGTATCCACATTCTCTTTTTATGGAATCTCCAAATTCCATCTGTTCCTTGTTCCAATTCTTTTAGCATACCTTTTAATTTTTCAGAATCATCCTTGATTACTGAGTCTTGTGCTTCTCTTATCTGATCATTTAAATCTACTTGCAGATTTAATTTAAGAGAACGTACCATTCTTGGCTTTTCCTGATACTTTCGGCTTAAAGCATCTGCCACTATATTTGCTTTTCCTTCATGATACTGGATATCACAATCATAGTCACTAAGAAATTCCATCCAATGTCTTTGTCTCATATTCAACTCTTTCTACCCGAAAACATACCTTAAACTCTTATGATCAGTGAATACGGTAAACTTACTACCATAAAGGTAATGTCTCCAAATCTTAAGAGCAAAAATTATAGCTCCTAATTCTAAATCATGGGTTGAATAATTCTCTTCATGATTCTTAAGTTGTCTAGATGCGTAAGCTATAACCTTTTGGCGTTGCATCAACACACATCCATAACCTAATTTAGAAGCATCACAATAGACTACAAAGTCTTCAGTTCCTTCTGGTAATGCTAATATGGGTGTATGGGTTAATCTTTGCTTAAGGATTCTAAATGCTTCTTCTTGTTTTAATCCCCATTCAAACTTAACAGGTTTACAGGTTAGCTTAGTTAAGGGAATGGCTATTCTAGAGAAATCTATAATAAATCTTCTATAATAACCGGCCAATCCTAAGAAACTTCTAACCTCAGTTGGTGACTCAGGGGTTTTCCATTTCGTAATCGCCTCGATCTTTGTTGGATCTATATGAATTCCTTCATGATTAACTAAATGTCCAAGGAATTGTACCTGTTCTAACCAAAATTCGCACTTAGAGAATTTAGCATAAAGCTTTTCCTTTCTTTATAAACTTAAAAGTGCGTGCAAATGCTTTGCATGATCTTCTTTATTCTTAGAATAAATTAGAATATCATCTATGAAAACAATTATGAATTTATCCAAATATGGCTTACATATTCGGTTAATCATGTCCATAAATGCAGCTGGGGCATTGGTTAAACCAATTGGCATGACAGTAAATTCATAATGGTCATACTTCGTTCTAAATGCGGTCTTAGGAATGTCCTCTTCCTGTACCTTTAATTGATGATATCCTGACCTTAAATCGATTTTAGAGAAAAATCGAGCTCCTTGCAGTTGATCAAACAAATCATCGATTCTCGGTAATGGGTACCGATTCTTAATCGTGACTTTGTTCAGTTCACGGTAGTCAATGCACATACGCATTGATCCGTCCTTCTTTTTAACAAACAGTATCGGCGCTCCCCATGGCGACGAACTTGGTTGTATGAATCCTTTATCTAACAATTCGTCTAATTGTTTCTTCAATTCCTGCATTTTAGCAGGTTCCAAACGGTAGGGTGCTTTGGCAATTGGTGCTGTTCCTGGTATCAAATGGATTCTGAATTCAACTTCTCTGTCTAACGGTAATCCTGACAATTCTTCTGGAAAGACATCTAAAAACTGAGACACTACTGGTATATCTTTTAGTTCTTTTCCTTTAGTGTTAGTGATTATGGAAATCAAATACACTATAGAACCTTTTCTTATACAACTTGCAGTTTTCATCACAGAGATAAATTTAGTAGATCTAGAAGGTTTATCTCCTTTAATTGTGATCGTTTTACCTTTTGGTGAATTTACTTGAATTACCTTTTGAACACATAAAAAACTGGCTTTATTGGCTATTAACCAATCCATTCCTAAAACAATATCAAATTATGCCAGATTCATGGGATAAAGATTTGCAATAAATTTCTGATTTAAAATTTCTATGCTTGCTCCCTGCAAGATTTCAGAAATTCTAACGGTTTCTCCATTGGCTGTCTCTACTAAGCATTCTAGTGGTAGTTTAGTTAATGACT
>JARYGA010021714.1:0-23212 GCA_030545235.1 Helianthus tuberosus
TGGATTGTAGGAGGGTATGTTGATGATACTCGGTTCTGAATGTTGTTTATATGGCCTGATTCTGAATACACATTAGTATCTTGATAGGAAATCGATGATATGATGTTGTGTGTTAATCTATATGTTGTACACATAACCTAGGGTTCGTGCTAGACGTTAAGAACTGTGATGCTTATGTTATGATGATGTTACGATGATTCTGCGTTGAATGATTACTGTATGATTGAGGAATTGCTGTTTTACGGCTGTTAGGGTTTATGTGTTTTTCGCATCTGCTGTAACTGATGTCTGCGAAACTGACTGATCGACGAAACAGAACTCTCGGCGAAACAGGATGTGTTTCGCCAAGAGTAACCGACGAATCAGAAGTTCTGTTTCGCCAGGGGACACCTCGACGAAACAGAATGTGTTTCGTCACTATATGTGTTTCGTCACTATATGTGTTTCGCCACTATCTGTGTTTCGCCAACATGCGTGTTTCGCCGAATAGCTGATCTGTGCAGTAACTTGAGTTAATTCTATTAAGTGTTAACTGGGTTAGTTAACTGCTGTTATGTATAAAGTATTACTTGTATGATTGCAAATACGTGTATTGTGATTGATGCGATGTTCATGATGATTATGTTTACGCACAAACAACTTTAATACAAACTGATTATGTATACGTGCATACCTTAGGACGTGATTGATTAACCGTGAGCATATACTTAGCATACCGAGCGAAACAAGGTGAGTTCACACTCTTTCTAAGGCATGGGATTCCCGGTGGTTTGGGAATGGGTTAAGAAACTAAAATGGAACCTACATATTCTCCTTGGGTAGGATATGTACCGCCATCCTCCATGGGTAGGATGCCAATATAAATCCTATGTATTCTCCTTGGGTAGAATACATACGTTCGTCCTCCTTGGGTAGGACAACAACCTTAACATACAATGGAACCTACATATTCTCCTTGGGTAGGATATGTACCGCCATCCTCCATGGGTAGGATGCCAATATAAATCCTATGTATTCTCCTTGGGTAGAATACATACGTTCGTCCGGTAGGACAACAACCTTAACGCATGCTCGTCCTCCTTGGGTAGGACAATCACACTCGCTACGGTCCTTGGATTAAGAAGGGCACGTACAAATACGACTAGTCAACACTATTCATCGCACGCATGCCTGGACTGGCAGCAAGGACTAACGCGATACAAATTTCTAAACTTCGCAAACATGCCTAGAGGGCCGCGATGCTATTACATACGATTTACGAAACGAACATTATAACTAAATAATTAACAGTGAACTCGCTCAACTAGTTGTTGACTCTCTGTTACATGCCTTGCAGGACCATAGGTACTCTTGGAGCTTGCACGGGAGGCGCAGTCGTTGTGGGCACGGACGTGGATGTTTTGTTAAACATTATAACATTTTGTACTTAAACTTATGTTGGGTTTTACATTAATGCTTCCGCTATACACTTGTATATATTTGGTTTTGTAAACACCTATCGTATTGTTGAATGACTTTTGATATAATTATGTTCAATATGATTGGTGGCTTGATCCTGGTCATGTCACGCCTCCAAGCGGTGGTACTCCGCGTGTGGATTTTGGGGGTGTGACAGATTGGTATCAGAGCCATTGGTTATAGAGAACTCGGTTTTAATAAGGGGAAGACATATTTTTTATTAAAACCAGACTATAACCGAAACAGTGCTCAACGATCCACAACGACGCCTCGCTCCACGTGCAAGACTCATCACTCTAGGTAATATGGTACATGTTTTATTTGCCTACTTGCTAGAATTGCATAGAACCTTGCTCCGGGTATGCTTAGGTTAACTTAACACTATTGCATGAGAACACTTGTGTGACTATTCCCTTTTGTTATCGCACTACTCGCAAACCCCTCTCACTTATGTCATATTTACTATGAAGATCATGTCTGGACGTATCAACATGACGCAAGCCCAACTGACGGCTCTCATTAACGAGCAAATTGCTGCGGCACTTGCAGCCGCACAAGCAGGAGGTATACCCTGCAGTTGTAAACTCACACTAGGATCTTGAGATCCTACACTCCTAAACCAACTCTCGTGTTTAAACTTTTCTTAATTCTTATACACAACAGGTCAGCACGCTCAGCCACCTGTTTGTACCTTCAAAACGTTCATGGACTGTCGTCCTACTACTTTTAGTGGCACGGAAGGAGCGGTTGGACTCCTCCATTGGTTTGAAAAGCTCGAGTCAGTATTTGAAATGTGCGAATGCCCTGAGGCTCGCAGGGTGAAGTACGCCACTGGTACACTAGAAGGCATTGCGCTGACTTGGTGGAATGCGCAAGTGCAGATGTTAGGGTTGGCTGTTGCTAACGCCACACCCTGGAATGATTTCAAGGATTTGATTAAAGAGGAATACTGTAGCCGTGATGACATTCATAAGCTGGAGGTAGAGTTTTACCACTTGAAAATGACGGGGTCAGAAATTGAAGCGTACACCAGAAGATCGAATGAGTTGGCTATTCTGTGTCCTACTATGGTGGACCCTCCCATTAAGCGTATCGAACTGTATCTCAATGGTCTGGTGCCGGAGATTCAAAGCCACGTAACTTCAGCGAATCTGGGCACTATTCAACAGATCGTTAAGCTAGCTCATCGCCTCACTGATCAGGCGGTGGAACAGAACAGGCTGCCTAAACGTATCAACGCTACTACTACCGCTACCACTCCAATTACTCCTGCTATTCCCAGTGACAACAAGCGGAAATGGGAAGGGGATTCCAGCAGGGGTTCAGCTATTGTACAGTCTCAAGCACAGCAACAGCGCAAGACTAGTGATTATCAGAGTTCGAGTCAGCAATCGTCTGGTGGTCAGGGGCAGAGTGGATATCGGGGAATTCATCCACTGTGTAACAGGTGCAACAAACACCACAGTGGTCAGTGTCGTAGAGGCCGCTGTCAGAGATGTCTAAGAGTAGGTCATGAGGCTAAAGATTGCAGGAGCTTAAGGCCTGCGAGTCAGAACCAGCAACAACAGTCACCCGTTCCACGAAACCAGTCACAGCAACAACAGCAAGGAAATAAGACATGCTTTCAGTGTGGGGCTGAAGGTCATTTCAAGCGGAACTGTCCCCAATTAAACCAGAATCAAAGCAACAATAACAATAATCAGGGCAGTGGGAACAACAATGGGGGAAACAACAACAACAATGGTGCAAAAGGTCGTATGTTTGTGATTGGCCAGAGTGACGCAAGGAACGATCCTAATGTGGTTACGGGTAAGTTTCTTCTCGACGACTTTTATGTTACCGTATTATTTGATTCGGGTGCGGATACCAGTTATATGTCTCTGAATGTTAGTCAAATGCTTAAACGTGCACCAACCCTGTTGAACACCAAACATGTCGTAGAGTTAGCTAACGGTAAAAGTTTAGAAGCCACACACATAGTTCAGGGTTGTAATCTTATCCTCGCCGGTCAGACTTTCTCTATCGATCTCATTCCTATAACTCTGAGTAGCTTTGATATCGTCATTGGTATGGATTGGTTATCCCAACAACAAGCAGAGATCCTATGCAAGGAGAAGATCGTTCGTATTCCTTGTTCTGGGAAAGAACCTCTCGAAGTTCAAGGTGACAAGAGTGGTGTCGTGAGTGGCATCATCTCTTTCTTGAAGGCTCAGAAGTGTCTGCGAAAAGGCCACGCAGCTATTTTAGCCATCGTTACTGATACATCGACGATAGAGGAAAAGATTTGGGATATTCCTGTAGTACGCGACTTTCCTCAAGTGTTTCCTGAAGAGTTACCTGGGTTACCGCCCCATCGCCAGGTCGAATTTCAGATCGAGCTAGCTCCAGGAGCAGCACCTATAGCTCGAGCACCTTATCGCTTAGCTCCAACTGAACTGGAAGAACTGTCTAAGCAATTGCAAGAACTCTTGGAAAAGGGTTTCATACGTCCTAGCTCTTCGCCCTGGGGAGCTCCAGTATTATTTGTAAAGAAGAAAGACGGTACCTTTCGTATGTGCATAGATTACCGTGAACTAAACAAGGTGACCGTGAAGAATCGTTATCCACTCCCACGCATCGATGACTTATTCGACCAGTTACAAGGGTCGAGCTATTACTCAAAGATTGATCTAAGGTCAGGTTACCATCAACTGAGAGTCCGGGATGAGGACGTCTCCAAAACAGCATTCAGAACTCGCTACGGTCATTATGAGTTTTTGGTCATGCCATTCGGGCTAACGAACGCGCCTGCGATTTTCATGGATCTTATGAACAGGGTGTGCAAACCTTATCTTGACAAGTTTGTTATTGTTTTCATTGATGACATTCTGATTTATTCGAAGAATCGGGAGGAACACGAACGGCATTTACGACTTATTTTGGAACTCCTTCGAACGGAACAACTGTACGCTAAGTTTTCAAAATGCGACTTCTGGCTTCGTGAAGTCCACTTTCTAGGCCACGTGGTAAACAAGGATGGGATACATGTTGATCCATCCAAGGTATATTCGATCAAGAACTGGCCTGCACCTCGCACACCAACAGAAATACGCCAATTCTTGGGTTTGGCGGGTTATTACAGACGGTTTATCAAAGACTTCTCAAAGATTGCACAGCCGCTTACACTACTGACACAGAAGGGTGTTGCTTACCGTTGGAGTGATACACAGGATACAGCGTTTCAACATTTAAAGGATAGACTTTGTAGCGCACCTATCCTCTCATTGCCTGAAGGCACGGACGATTTTGTAGTCTACTGTGATGCATCTATCCAAGGTCTTGGATGTGTGTTGATGCAGCGGGATAAAGTCATTGCTTATGCTTCGCGCCAACTTAAGATTCACGAACGGAATTACACTACGCACGATTTAGAACTTGGAGCTGTTGTTTTTGCGCTCAAGATATGGCGACATTATCTGTATGGCACTAAGTGCACCATCTACACCGATCACAGAAGTCTTGAGTATATTTTCAAGCAGAAAGACCTGAACATGCGACAACGTCGATGGGTCGAGTTACTGAACGATTACGAATGTGCTATAAAGTACCATCCAGGCAAGGCCAATGTGGTGGCCGACGCCTTCAGTCGAAAGGATACTATACCTAGGCGTGTACGAGCGTTGCAACTCACTATTCAGTCTAGTCTTCCTTCACAGATACGAGATGCTCAGGTAGAAGCATTGAAACCAGGAAACGTCAGGGCTGAAGCCCTACGCGGCTCAAGGCAACGGTTAGAACAAAAGGCAGACGGAGCCTACTATGTAACAGGACGCATCTGGGTCCCACTCTATGGTAACTTACGCGAGCTTGTAATGGATGAAGCTCATAAGTCCCGTTACTCGGTACATCCAGGTGCAGATAAAATGTACCACGACATCAGAACTACATATTGGTGGCCTAGCATGAAGGCCCACATAGCAACCTACGTTAGCAAGTGTTTGACTTGTGCGAGAGTCAAAGCAGAATATCAGAAACCATCAGGCCCACTCCAACAACCTGAGATACCACAATGGAAATGGGAGCAAATTTCCATGGATTTTGTTACTGGCCTGCCTAGATCTCAGCGCGGAAATGATACTATTTGGGTGATCGTGGATCGACTCACAAAGTCTGCTCACTTCTTGGCTATCAAGGAAACGGATAAGTTCTCCACTCTAGCAGACGTATACCTTAAGGAAGTTGTCTCGAGGCACGGGGTGCCCACATCTATTATCTCTGATCGTGATGTACGTTTTACTTCAGAACTGTGGCAAGCAATGCACAAATCTTTTGGCTCTCGATTGGACATGAGCACAGCTTATCATCCTCAGACAGATGGGCAGTCTGAGCGCACTATTCAAACTCTAGAAGACATGCTTCGGGCGTGCGTAATTGACTTTGGCAAAGGCTGGGAAAAACATCTGCCACTTGTGGAATTTTCGTACAACAACAGTTACCACACCAGCATTAAAGCTGCCCCTTTTGAGGCATTGTACGGGCGTAAATGCCGATCACCTCTTTGTTGGGCAGAGGTGGGTGACAGTCAGATCACAGGTCCGGAAATGGTAGTTGATACTACTGAAAAGACTGCTCAAATACGACAACGCATGGCGGCAGCTCGTGACCGTCAGAAAGTATACGCTGATAAAGACAGGAAAATACTCGAATTCCAAGTTGGGGATCGAGCACTACTCAAAGTTTCACCCTGGAAGGGTGTTGTTCGTTTTGGCAAACGAGGCAAGCTCAATCCACGATACGTTGGACCATTTGAAGTCATAGAAAAGATAGGCAAAGTGGCCTACAGACTGAACTTACCAGCTGAACTCAGTGCAGTTCACAACGTCTTTCATGTGTCGAATCTGAAGAAGTGGCAGTCAGATGAGACCTTTATAGTTCCTTTGAAGGAGCTCACTATCGACGAACGGTTGCATTTCGTCGAAGAACCAGTTGAAATCACGGACCGGGATGTTAAGGTCCTCAAGAACACCAGAATACCACTTGTTCGAGTTCGTTGGAACTCCCGTCGTGGCCCAGAGTTTACCTGGGAACGCGAAGACCAAATGGAACTCAAATATCCCCAGTTGTTCGAAAACAATGCAACTACTACTGAGGCTGAAGCTACTACAGAAGTTCGGGATGAAATCCCAACTCAACGGGGGGATGATGTGACACCCCAGGAAAACCAGTAAACGATAACTTACCTAGCTTCCTCAGTAACCGCATGCTAAATTTCGGGACGAAATTTCTTTCAAGTTGGGGATAATGTGACAACTCGAGTTTCCGACTTTCATTTTCGCATTAAGTGCACGTTGACTTTGACTGTGTAGTTGTTTGACTTGTTTAACTTGTAACTGTATACGTTATTTTGTAATGAACGCATTGTGGTTGCATGATTTTGTTTTTTGGCTGTATAACATGAAACACCTGTTGAAAACTTAAACTGTTTAAAACATGAAAGGACCCGACGAAACAGAAGTTCTGTTTCGCCATTTACATCCCGACGGAACTGATGTGTTTCGCCATCAAGCAACTCGACGAAACAGACTGTTTCGTCATAAGCATCCCGACGAAACAGAAGTCTGTTTCGCCAAGCCCAGTTTCGCCAAGCCCATTAAGGGCCCAGAACGGTAATTCGTTCATATTAACGTGAACCGACTCCCTGTTTCACACTTTTAATAAAAATAGAAACCCTAGAACTCTCCACTCTGTGAAGGCGATACCCATCATCAACCATCATCTTTCTCTCTCGAATCCTCCCTTGTTCATCTCGGATATCTCGGTTAGTGCGTGCTCGTCTAATCGGTTTCTTTGTTCTTTGTTTTCTTTATACATGTTGTGTATATGCTTGATTTCTGGATTGTAGGAGGGTATGTTGATGATACTCGGTTCTGAATGTTGTTTATATGGCCTGATTCTGAATACACATTAGTATCTTGATAGGAAATCGATGATATGATGTTGTGTGTTAATCTATATGTTGTACACATAACCTAGGGTTCGTGCTAGACGTTAAGAACTGTGATGCTTATGTTATGATGATGTTACGATGATTCTGCGTTGAATGATTACTGTATGATTGAGGAATTGCTGTTTTACGGCTGTTAGGGTTTATGTGTTTTTCGCATCTGCTGTAACTGATGTCTGCGAAACTGACTGATCGACGAAACAGAACTCTCGGCGAAACAGGATGTGTTTCGCCAAGAGTAACCGACGAATCAGAAGTTCTGTTTCGCCAGGGGACACCTCGACGAAACAGAATGTGTTTCGTCACTATATGTGTTTCGTCACTATATGTGTTTCGCCACTATCTGTGTTTCGCCAACATGCGTGTTTCGCCGAATAGCTGATCTGTGCAGTAACTTGAGTTAATTCTGTTAAGTGTTAACTGGGTTAGTTAACTGCTGTTATGTATAAAGTATTACTTGTATGATTGCAAATACGTGTATTGTGATTGATGCGATGTTCATGATGATTATGTTTACGCACAAACAACTTTAATACAAACTGATTATGTATACGTGCATACCTTAGGACGTGATTGATTAACCGTGAGCATATACTTAGCATACCGAGCGAAACAAGGTGAGTTCACACTCTTTCTAAGGCATGGGATTCCCGGTGGTTTGGGAATGGGTTAAGAAACTAAAATGGAACCTACATATTCTCCTTGGGTAGGATATGTACCGCCATCCTCCATGGGTAGGATGCCAATATAAATCCTATGTATTCTCCTTGGGTAGAATACATACGTTCGTCCTCCTTGGGTAGGACAACAACCTTAACATACAATGGAACCTACATATTCTCCTTGGGTAGGATATGTACCGCCATCCTCCATGGGTAGGATGCCAATATAAATCCTATGTATTCTCCTTGGGTAGAATACATACGTTCGTCCGGTAGGACAACAACCTTAACGCATGCTCGTCCTCCTTGGGTAGGACAATCACACTCGCTACGGTCCTTGGATTAAGAAGGGCACGTACAAATACGACTAGTCAACACTATTCATCGCACGCATGCCTGGACTGGCAGCAAGGACTAACGCGATACAAATTTCTAAACTTCGCAAACATGCCTAGAGGGCCGCGATGCTATTACATACGATTTACGAAACGAACATTATAACTAAATAATTAACAGTGAACTCGCTCAACTAGTTGTTGACTCTCTGTTACATGCCTTGCAGGACCATAGGTACTCTTGGAGCTTGCACGGGAGGCGCAGTCGTTGTGGGCACGGACGTGGATGTTTTGTTAAACATTATAACATTTTGTACTTAAACTTATGTTGGGTTTTACATTAATGCTTCCGCTATACACTTGTATATATTTGGTTTTGTAAACACCTATCGTATTGTTGAATGACTTTTGATATAATTATGTTCAATATGATTGGTGGCTTGATCCTGGTCATGTCACGCCTCCAAGCGGTGGTACTCCGCGTGTGGATTTTGGGGGTGTGACATAGGATGGCTAAATGGTCAGTGAAATTAAGTGCCTTTGATCTAGTATATGAACCTAGAAATGCCATAAAGTCTCAGGCTTTAGCTGACTTTGTGGTTGATTTCAGTAGTGATGTTCAAAATGAAGTAGACCTAGAAGTACAACAGCTAGGAGAAAATTTAGAATCCTGGACGCTATATACTGATGGTGCATCTAATGTAAGAGGTGTAAGTTTGGGTATACTACTAAAATCGCCACAGGGGGACATATTACCCCAGGCTTTTAGATGTGAGTTTCCTACCACTAATAATGAGGCAGAATATGAAGCTTTAATTGCAGGATTAGAATTGGCTAAAAGTATGAATACCAAGAGTTTGCAAGTATATGTTGATTCCTTGTTAATTACTAATCATTTTAATGGAACCTATGCAGTTAAAGGTGAGAAGTTAATCGAGTATCTCGAAATTCTCAAAAACTTAGCAGGATATTTCGATATTTTTACACATGAACAGGTACCAAGAGAGGATAATGCTGAAGCTGATGCCTTGGCAAATCTAGGACCATCAGTCAAGATACCGGAAGGAACCCAAATACCAATACTACATGTCCTATATCTTGCGACGGATCCTTAGGATAAGGAAGTAGTAAGTGTTCAGGATCCTGATGACGAGTATCCCGAGAAGGATCCTAAGTCTTGGATGGCTCCAATCATAAGATATCTCAAGGAAGGACACATCCCAAATGATGAGAATCCTAAGGCCTTTAGAATGAAGGTATCACGATTCACTATTATAAATAATGTCTTGTATAAGAAATCTATTGCAGGACCATATCTGAGGTGTTTAGAGGATCCCGAAACCAAGGAAGTGCTTCAGGATATATACGATGGGGATTGTGGTAACCATACTGGGGGCAGGTCGTTGTTCTCAAAGGCATTAAGAACACGATATTATTGGCCGGCGATGAGAAAAGATGCTGCAGAATGTGACAACCCTCATGATTACATATATCCGTATGATTAATTAATGTTAATTAAAGTGCTTGATGTATGTGCTGAATTACTTAACTGCTTCCTGATTACTGTGTCATACTTACATGTGCTTTTAACATACTAGTCGTGTGCAGAAAATTGACTAAATGGTCCTGTATGTTTTCCTGAGTGTTGAGAATTAAAAATATTACAAAAAGATATATATAGGACACTATGTGGAATAAGTTAGCACTTTAACGGAATGGTATCCAACCAAACAACCGGACATTACCCGGAACATTAAAATATTACAAGAAACATTGTTTTTATTTTTATGAGCTAGTTATGGTCCCCGAGCACTATAACACATTACATAATACATGTAACACACTACACATTAGACCTTACATCTTAACCCCTAAGTAACCACCTACTCACCATCAAAATTTACAAACTTACCCCCCCCCCCCCCTCATTGTTCTCGGCACCAAGGGGCCCCACCACTCCAAGATTTGCCAAAATCTTCTTAATATCTTCTCTAATCTCTTTCTTGGACTTTGTGGGATCATGTATGTACTTGAGAAGACATAAAACCCAATGGACATTAGAACTTGATTAAATAACCATCATCTTCTTCAATAAGTCACCAACCAACTCACTCTCTTCTCCCTCTTTACAAGCTCGGCCGAACACCCCTCTTGTTACATCCACCATTTTTTATTTTTGTTCAAGCCTCCCAAGTGTGTCTCAAGGTGTAAGAAGGTGAATAACGAAGCTTGGTGTTCTCGGAAGTTGAAGGACCTCTTGCTAGTGCTATTAACCACTCATTTTCCATCTTGTTCCTTCCCTAGCTTCAAGGCTAGTAGTAAGCCTCTTTGATCCTCATTTACTTCATGTTTATGGTGGTTAATAGTTATATCATGATGAAATCTCAAGAACACTAAAAGATCATAAACAAAAGTCTTGAGCATAAAGCTAACATGATGATGAAATAAGATAATACATGATGAAATAATACTAGTATGATATTGTCTTGGTTATGTTGATTTCTTGGTTGTTGATTTCTTGGTAGTGTGATGATAATCATCATATGGAACTTGTTAAATCATGATTAAAACATGAGTTAACAAGTTAGGAGGATTAGGGGTTTACATAAAAGAATCACCTTAATATTTAGACATGAACTTGGTGATAAAATGATTTCTTGTAAAAATAATAAACCAAGTAAACTAGTGATCTTGTAGATCTAAAACTTGTGAGTGATTTTCCTAAATAAACCAAGTTTAAAAGACGGTTTTCGAAAGATCATGATCCTTACACTATTTTGGGAATAAAGTAAGTATATGGATACTAGGAAAATAAGAAAATATTGTAAATAAATATTTTTGTAAAATATGTTCACAAGTTGTGAACATCTAAAAATCCCGAGAATGAGATTTTAACAAAAGTAAACACACTTTGGAGGGTAACTAAACCCACTCAACGCCATACCAAGTTACTACACGTTCTTATGAAACATCAAGTTCATGTTGGTTTGTAAATAGAATAGTTTGCTTTTGGTAACTTGTTGTTGATTGTTGAATGAATTTCTGAAAAGAAAATGATATGCTAATAAGCATGGACACCTACGTTTACAAAGGAGACTTTGGCGAAATTTTCTAAAAATTCCAACACTTAGAAAATATTTTTCTAAAACAAGCGTTATGAGTGTATTTTATAACTTGCTTTTCGAATATAAACTTCGCCATAATTTTTGTAACCAAACACCAAGTATCGGAGGTTGACTTTCGTAAATAAAATTTGATAAACATATATTTAAAATATATATATTGTATACTAAAACTCTTGTGTGAATATTTGTTTATTTCACCGTTATATTATTTTAGGGTAAAATAATATATAACTTAACAAAGTGCGTTAACGTTTAAATTGTGTGATATGTGATAAAAGTAATGGGTAGATAAACCATACGTGTTGTGCATGAGAAATTGATTGTTATCTGTACCTTATTAGGACGTGCTTGATTTCCTGATTATTAGAGTAACTAATCTAACTGAGCAAACCAAGGTAAGTTCACACTTTTCTACAAAGCATGGTAATTCCCGGTGGGAATGGGAATGGGTTCAGGAATAGGAATTCCTCGTCCTTTGGGACGTGTTCAGGAATAAGAATTCCTCGTCCTGTTGGGACGGAATTAGACTTACTGGACTAGAACTCTATCAGCGAAGTCCCTCCTTTTATATCGACTTAATCGCCGAGGCTATGGCGAGCGGGTCATTAGTTAATAGCGCTATTAGGTTTAACAAACCTCACACCGTGCCAGTCGGACGGGCGTGTACTAATGGACTATGGCACGTCGGTGATGATAGACACCGACGCTAGGGCACAAGTAATATTCGTTAGTAGTCGATATGATAAATCAGTCTGGTAGTTTAAATAATGGGGTAGCCCCCACGGCCAGAGTGCCGGGCTGGATAGCCAGGGATGGTGGACATGGGATGGTTAACTAATAAACGTTTTCGAACTATGGGGTAACCCCCACGGCTGGATAGCTGATTAAGGTTAAACTACGTTTTTGGAAACAACTCTAAAATGGACAACCAACCGTGAACTCACTCAACTTTGTTGTTGACTCGTTATTACATTCTTTGCAGGTCGTTAGATGCTATGGAGCTTGCACAAGGAGGAGGTCGTTGTGGGATGCGGATTGTTATGTCCCGTACTTAATAATTAAACTTTATAAACTTATGGAACTTATGTTTTGGGTCTTTAAACTTGTGAACTATGAACTTATGTTTTGGTTTAACGTCTCATGCTTCCGCTGTTTAAATTAAACTTGGTTAACTTCCTTTTGGTCACCAATTGTATTGTGGTTGGTTATATTTACTTAAATACGTTGTTCAATATGATTGGTGGCTCGATCCTGGTCATGTCACGCCTCTAAGCGGTGATACTCCGCATGGTGGATTTTGAGGATGTGACAGATTGGTATCAGAGCCATTGGTTATAGTGAACTTGGTTTTAAAAAGAGAAAAGCTTTTTGATAAAACCAGACTATAACCTGTACAGTGCTCAACGATCCACAACGACGCTTCGCTCCACGTGCAAGACTCGACACAATAGGTGGTATAATTTATGTTATATTGTTGGTTAGATAGTTCACACTGTGCATTAATTAACGTAATAATTGCTATTTGAACCTTGTGTGCTTACTCTCTACTGTCGTCCCACACTTACGCACTCTCGCGACACTTTCCTCACTTACGTTGCTTCATTGTGAAGATCATGAACGGACGCGGATGACGTATCAACCTAACTCAAGCCTAGTTGATGGCTTTGATCAATGAACGAGTTGCTGAGGCACTCGCAGCTGTCCCTACAGGAGGTCAGCATGCTAAGCCTCCTGTGTGCACGTTCAAAACATTCATGGATTGCCGACCTAGTACTTTCAGCGGCACAGAAGGAGCTGTAGGTCTTCTTCACTGGTTCGAGAAGCTTGAGTCTGTTTTTGAGATGTGTGAACGCCCTGAAGATCGTAGGGTGAAATATGCTACTGGAACGCTGGAAGGTGCTGCGTTAACCTGGTGGAAAGCACAGGTTCAACTGCTTGGGTTGGCGGTTGCTAATGCCACCCCATGGAATGACTTCAAGGAACTGATCAAGGAAGAGTACTGTAGTCGTGACGACATCCACAAGCTGGAGATGGAATTTTTCAATTTGAAGATGATGGGGTCTGAGATCGAGGCATAAACGAAGAGGTCAAACGAGCTGGCCATCTTGTGTCCTACAATGGTGGACCCTCCCATCAAACGTATTGAGCTGTACCTCAAGGGTCTTGTACCAGAGATTCAGAGTCACGTAACCTCAGCTAATCTTGGCACCATTCAGTAAGTCATCAAGTTGGCTTATCGTCTCACTGATCAGGCAGTTGAGCAAAACAGGCTGCCCAAGCGTATTAGCGTTGCTACTACTGATACTCCTGGTGACAATAAGTGAAAATGGGATAGAAATTCGAGCAAAGGCTCTACCTCCGTTCAGTCTCAATCTCAGCAACGAAGGACTGAGGACCATAGGAGCCCCAGTCAGCAGCCTTCTGGAAATCAAGGTCAGGGTGGATACAAGGGGAATCACCCCAAATGTAATCGCTGTAACTTGCACCACAACGGGCCATGTAGTAAAGGCAACTGTCATCGGTGCAACAAGCCTGGTCACATTGCAAGGGATTGCATGAGTCAGCGTCTGGCGAATTAGAACCGGCAGCAACAGCAAGCCCCACCAAATCAACGCCAACAGCAGCAACAACAAGGTAACAACAAAGGGTGCTTTCAATGTGGTGCTGAGGGCCATTTCAAGAAGGGCTGCCCCCAGCTAAATCAGAACCAAAAAAACAACAATCAGGGGAATGGAAACGGAAATGGGGGAAACAACAATGGTAATGGGGCAAGGGGTCGTGTGTTCGTGATTGGTCAGGGTAATGCAAGGAACGATCCCAACGTTGTGATGGGTAAGTTTCTTCTGGATGATTTCTTTGTTACTGTTTTATTTGATTCGGGTGCCGATACTAGCTACGTGTCCTTAAAAGTTAGTCAGTTGCTTAAGCGTACTCCAACACTTTTGAACACCAAGCACATCATAGAGTTAACAAATGGTAAAAGTTTAGAGGCTACACATGTAGTTAAGGGTTGCAAGCTTGTCCTTGCCGATCAAACCTTTTCTATCGACCTCATCCCTGTCGTTCTGGGTAGTTTTAACGTTTTCATTGGGATGGATTGGCTATCTCATCATCAAGCGGAGATTATTTTCAAGGAGAAAATCGTCCGCATTCCTCGTTCTGGTGAAGAACCTCTCATGATTTATGGCGACAAGAGTGGTGCTGTCGTAGGCATTATCTCTTTCCTTAAGGCCCAGAAGTGTTTGCGAAAGGGCCACACTGCCATTCTAGCACTCGTTACTGACACATCAATGGAAGAGAAGAGAATTGAAGACATTCCTATTGTGCGCGATTTTCCTGAGGTATTTCCTGAGGAATTACGTGGTCTTCTGCCTCATCGCCAAGTTGAGTTTCAAATCGAGCTAGCTCCTGGAGCATCACCAGTAGCTCGAGCACCATATCGTCTAGCTCCATCAGAACTCGAAGAACTGTCTACGCAACTACAAGAACTCCTGGAAAGGGGTTTCATACGTCCTAGCTCTTCGCCATGGGGAGCTCCAGTGTTATTCGTAAAGAAGAAAGACGGTACCTTCAGAATGTGTATTGACTACCGCGAACTCAACAAGGTGACCGTGAAGAATCGTTATCCTCTCCCACGCATTTATGACTTATTCGACCAGTTGCAAGGGTCGAGCTATTACTCTAAGATTGATTTGAGATCAGGATACCATCAGCTGAGAGTCCGAGAGGAAGACGTCTCCAAAACAGCATTCAGAACTTGTTATGGACATTACGAGTTTCTGGTTATGCCTTTCGGATTAACGAATGCACCTGCAGTCTTCATGGATCTCATGAACCGAGTGTGCAAGCCTTACCTGGATAAGTTTGTCATAGTGTTCATCGACGACATCCTGATCTATTCTAAGAGTCAGGAGGAACACGAGCAACATCTGAGGCTTATTCTGGAACTTCTTCGAAAAGAGCAGTTGTATGCCAAGTTTTCGAAATGTGACTTCTGGCTTCACGAAGTCCACTTTCTAGGCCATGTGGTAAACAAAGATGGGATTCATGTAGCTCCATCCAAGGTTGACTCGATCAAGAACTGGCCTGCACCCCGTACACCAACAGAAATCCGCCAATTCTTGGGTTTGGCAGGATATTACAGAAGGTTTATCAAAGATTTCTCCAAGATTGCGCAACCTCTCACTTCACTGACTCAGAAGGGTGTCACCTATCGTTGGGGTGATGCACAGGAGTCCGCATTTTGACACTTAAAAGATAGACTTTGTAGCGCGCCTATCCTCTCATTGCCTGAAGGCACAGAAGATTTTGTGGTTTATTGCGACGCTTCCATTCAAGGACTTGGTTGCGTGTTGATGCAACGTGACAAGGTCATTGCCTACGCATCATGCCAACTTAAAGTTCACGAAAGGAACTATACTATGCACGACTTGGAATTGGGAGCAGTTGTTTTCGCACTTAAGATATGGAGACATTACCTGTACGGTACCAAGTGCACCATTTACACCGATCACAGGAGTCTCGAGCATATCTTCAAGCAAAAGGAGTTAAATATGCGACAACGCCGATAGGTCGAGCTCTTGAATGATTATGAATGTGCGATCAAGTACCATCCGGGCAAAGCCAATGTTGTGGCCGACGCCCTCAGTCGAAAGGATACTATACCGAAGTGTGTACGTGTGTTACAACTTACCATCCAATCTAACCTTCCCGCTCAGATTCGCGATGCTCAGGTTGAAGCATTGAAAGCAGAAAACATCAGGGTTGAGTCCCTGCGAGGGTCGAGGCAGCGGTTAGAATAAAAGGAAGACGGCGCCTACTATGTTAACGGACGCATCTGGGTTCCACTTTACGGAAACTAACGCGAGCTTGTGATCGATGAAGCGCACAAGTCTGTTCACTCAGTACATCCTGGTTCGGATAAGATGTACCATGATCTCAAGACTACATACTGGTGGCCTGGCATGAAAGCCCACATAGCAACCTATGTTAGCGAATGTTTGACCTGTGCGGGGGTCAAGACCGAGAACCAGAAACCATCAGGCCTACTTCAACAACCAGAGTTCCCGAAATGGAAATGGGTGCAAATTTCCATGGATTTCGTTACTGGCCTGCCTAGATCTCAACGCGAAAACGATACCATTTGGGTGATCGTGGATCGACTGACCAAGTCTGCACATTTTCTAGCTATCAAGGAAACGGATAAGTTTTCTACCCTAGCCGACATCTATCTAAAGGAAGTAGTATCAAGGCACGAAGTGCCAACCTCTATCATTTCTGATCGTGGCGCGTGTTTTACTTCTGAACTGTGGTAAGCTATGCACAAGTCCTTTGGCTAACGTTTAGATATGAGCACCGCTTATCACCCACAGACGGATGGACAATCTGAACGCACCATCCAAACCCTTGAAGACATGCTTCGGGCATGTGTAATCGACTTTGGTAATGGCTGGGAGAAGCACCTCCTGTTAGTGGAGTTTTCGTATAACAACAGTTACCACACCAGCATCCAGGCCGCTCCGTTCGAGGAGTTGTACGGACGGAAATGCCGATCACCTCTTTGTTGGGCAGAGGTTGGCAACAGTCAAATCACTGGCCCAGAACTTGTAGTAGATACAACCGATAAGATTGCTCAGATACGACAACGAATGGCGGCAGCTCGTGACCGTCAGAAAAGCTATGCTGATAAGCGAAGGAAACCACTCGAGTTCCAGGTTGGGGATCGAGTTCTAATTAAAGTCTCACCGTGGAAAGGTGTAGTTCGTTTTAGCAAACGAGGCAAACTCAATCCGCGCTACGTCGGACCGTTCGAAATCACTGAGAAAATTGGCAAAGTCTCTTACAGGCTGAATCTACCGGCAGAACTCAGCGGAGTTCACAATGTTTTCCATGTGTCGAATCTGAAGAAGTGTCTGTCAGATGAGACCCTCATAGTTCCTCTCAAGGAACTCACTATCGACGACCAGCTGCGATTCATCGAGGAACTAGTAGAGATTACTGATCGGGATGTTAAGATTCTCAAGCGTACCAGAATACCTCTTGTTCGAGTTCGTTGGGATTCCCGTCGTGGCCCAGAGTATACCTGGGAACGAGAAGACCAAATGAAACTCAAGTATCCCCAGCTGTTTAAGAAAAGTGCAACCACTACTGAGACTGAAGCTACTGCAGAATTTCGGGAAGAAATTCCAAACCAATGGGGGGATGATGTGACACCCCAGGAAAACCAGGAAACCAACGCAACTTAACTAGCTTCCTTAGTAACCACGTGCTAAATTTCGGGACGAAATTCTCTTAACAGAGGGAGAATGTGACAACCCTCATGATTACATGTATCCGTACGATTAATTAATGTTAATTAAAGTGCTTGATGTCTGTGCTGAATTACTTAACTACTTCCTGATTACTGTGTCATACTTACATGTGCTTTTAACATACTAGTCGTGTGCAGAAAATTGACTAAATGGTCCTGTATGTTTTCCTGTGTAACACCTGTGCCTCCACGGCCATCAAACAAATGCCAAACCAATGAAATATTGTATTTCATACTTGGGATTTGTAAAACTATGTGTATCATTTACACATATCAACTCTTGTTCGATTTCAAACTCTAAATCGCTTTCTGGAAGGTTATATGCGCACCAATGCGTAAATATAACCAGTTTAATGCAACAAACACTCCGGAATAGTGACATTTGGCTTAACATACCTTAAATAACCTTTACATAACTTAGAAATAAGTTTTGAAGGCTTTGGTATGGCAAAATCAAGTTAAATCGCTTACAGGGACTAAACCTGACAAACTGCGAAAGTATGTCAATTTGAACTGTAGCAGACATTCCGGAACATGACCATAAGTTAAACATACCATAAATATCCTTTATATAGCTTAGAAATAGGCTTTGAGGGGTTCGGTGTGCTAAAATAAACTTTTGGCTCATTCAGGGACTAAAAGTGTCAAAAAGTGCACAAGTTTGCATTTTCGCGCATAACTTACGTTCTGAATACATCCGGACATTCAAAAATTTATGTAAGCACTAAAATATTTTATTTTAGTGTTTGGCATAAGAAAAATCCATTCGTCACGTCATTTGGATCGTTTTACGCGCTTATGCGCATTCCGTCGTAATTAAGCGAACATCGCGTTCGTACGGCCAAACGAACCAACATCCGACATATTTTTGAGCATGTTTCATGTCCACAATGTTTAGGCATCATTTTAGGGCCTTAAAGTTGGCTTGACGGGCCTTAGAGGTGTCGGAAATGGCCTTAAACACGTGCAGGGGCTGAAACTGTCATTTCTGAAACTTTGTTCTGATCTGTGACTCCCAGGCGGCCCGCCTGAGTTTCTGCACATCCTGAAGCGGGCCGCGTCCGCCTTCTGGACCAGATTAACTGCATTTAACAGCATTTTGCAGCTGTTTAATCCTCCACCACACACTCACACATGCTTAGTCAGCTGATAAGAACCATTTTTAGCCACCATAACTTTCCGACAAGTGTACGCATGAGATTCAAGCACGGTTTCCATGAAACGATCTTAACGGTGGACCGAAAACTATATATACCCCATGCCCCCCATTGCTTAAATCACTAGAATTTTGATTTGAGAAACTCTAAGTTGAAACCATTGTTTCATACCTGAGATTCTTGAATCGAGATTAGCATTCGGGGACCCTTCGTAAGTATTCTTTCGTTCTTTTATTGCTTTTCGAGTCTTTCGAGTCTGAAAGTCAAACTTTGTTTGACTTTCTGCATTGACCAGTTTATGGTCAATGCGAAGTTCGTTTGAACTTCGCAACGTGAGTGTAATCACGTTGGTTATAGTCCCTTGGGACTATGCCTAGTGATTACCACGTTGTCTAGGGTCGTAGGGTAAGCGATCTAATAAATCGCTTATACCTTCGAACCCGACCCATTTGGTCGATCATTAGGATCCGACCAAACACATTATGTGACCATAGTAGGTAGGGAATAACCTTCCGAGGTTATACCTTATGGTCACGACGTTTAAGTAGTTGTATGATAGGTAGTTTATATGCCTTAGGTAAATTACCAGAATACCCTTTTCATGTATAATTGGTAATTAAGCGTATGTAACCTAAACTTTTGTCACATAAATGATTATGTAACATGTTTAGGCATATAACACTTGTCATAGGACTAGTTAAGCGGTCCGAACGCGCTTTGCGCGCACGACGTGTTAAAGTAGCGTATGTTACCTTAATGGGTCGCGATGGGTCGAAAGCACTTAGGTTAAGTTTCATTTAGTATGTAGGCTTTGTTAAACCATATGACACGAGTCTCTATACTCGTTTGGTTTACGAACCCTCATTCTATCTAAATCCTCCGATTTAGGTCCGGTTTATTTATATGGTTTTAGACTGCCGATTGATTCCGTGCTCCCTCTAGCTTTGCTTGGTTGTTGTTCAAGATCTCTAAGCATTCTCAGGCGAGTACATTATTCCCCTATTTTACTGCTTTCAATTGTTTTGGGGTGATTCATATGTGCTAAATGTTTTCAATGTTATAACGATGGTTTCAAAAACGATTAAGACGATTTATACAAAACTAATAACGATTTCGATAATGTGAACGAACTTGTTGGTTGGGTTACATAACAAATGACATTCATTAGCAATGATCAAGCCGACCAGTATTAGGTTATGGTACCATAGGATCTGACAAATCCCATTATCATACTGCACCCGTGGTTATGTGTGGGGGTGGTGGGTAGCGACTGAATCTGTAATTGTTAATTTACACTTTGGTAAGGGTTTGTTAATGCGAAAACGAGAAGCGACGAGGTAAGCGAGTCACGAAGGTTTGAATGTTATTAGCGAGACGACCATATAAGTAGTTTCACGACCTAAAACGAGTTAAACGATTTGGTTAAACGATTGGTTTTCACGCGATGTATTAATGTTACACCCTAAATCATACATGACAAAAGTCGCAGCGGAAACACTAACCATAAAATTTCTTTCTTTATAAATACCTCAACTTATTTAAACTTTAACTTTATCATAACTCTTATTATAAATCTGTCATCCTCTTATTTACTAATTAAAGACATAGCTTATGTTTTCTACATTTTACATTCAACGTCCCCGTACAATCTCTCTAGTGACTCGGTCTTCGATCTCTAATCCTTGTGATAATCGCTCATCATCCATACAACCTGCATTCACCACATACATTCATAACATTAGTACACATTTAAGAAACACAGTTCATTCGCGTACACTTCACACTTCGTCATCTTTTAAGCTTTAAGCATTTCATCTGCATATCCATTTCCTGGTGAGGCTTCAATAATGTACCTGCATTACTTTTCATTCTCGAGGTATACCATTAATAACATTAACACTCAACGTGTCTATTCCATGCATATATACGTACTTACATACATACATACATACATACATACTCATCTATATACATACAAACCCATCCTACATCATTACATGCATACATACAATCGTACACATCTTTCCACATACATACGTACACATCTACATACATACAAACCTTTCCTACATCTTTACTCACATATATACATTCATACATACCCTTATACATGCATACATACACATTTACGTGTGTACATACCTTTCTTATATATCTACATGTATGCACACACTCATATGTAGCTTAGTATATACCAAATACCCATCTACATATACATATATGTTACTACATTTCTACATACGTACATATACACATACGCATCTTCGCATATACATCATTACATCAATACATACTTACATACATTACTTCCTACTCATATACAAACTTGCATAATTCCATTCACATATATATGTATATATTCATACCTACACACGCGTATACCTTCATACTTAATTACCTAGAGCTCATACTCATACATATTACTTGATTTCATGCATACACTAATGCCTACATATAAACATACATAGATATCATCTCATACAAGGTTAAGGAGCCTTTCGGGAGCTTTACATGCTACCGGGTCGAAAACCGGAGCACCAGAACACGTTACGGGTCAACCGGAAACACCAGACGCGAAAAATAAAAGCTTACAAACAAGTGCCCGTCGCCGACGGGCTCCAAGCCGTCGGCGACGGGTTGTAGATATGCCCGTCGGGCCATTTAACCCGTCGGCAGTGTGTTAACCCGTCAGCAAAAAAAGTGGTTTTCCCTTGCCCGTCGGCGACGGCCTCCTTGCCCGTCGGCGACGGGCTCTCTAAAGTGCATTTTTCTGCAGCTCCGTTTCGACGTCCGAACGCACTAAAACGCGCATAACTTTCGAACCGTTTACCCGTTTAACCTCCCGTTTCTTCCTACATGCTTGTAAATTCACATTCTATCATATAAACTTAAAATCCCACATACGGATTAAGGAAATTCTTAACTTGCATGCATTCGGCTTATTGTCATTCTCTAATTATTTGACCCGTTATGGGTATTTGCGCATTAAATGGTCTATGACATACAAAACCATACTCTTCGCTTTCACACATGACTATAACATTATTCTAATCGATTAGCTTATTTCCAAATGGGCATTTAAGGTCGTTCGCCCGATATACCTATCAAGGGCGTTTTTGTCAACATTGCTCAATCCTTTACAACCAAGGACCTCATTGCATATTTAACCAATCCTACCACTTAACTTCAATTCTAACGCATATACCTTACTCGGATCAAAGCTAAGATCCGTTTAATACTTCATCGATTTCATTCAACTCATTCCTATTTGACCTCAATTAACACATTTAGTTAAAATACATATAACTTTACATAAACAACTAAGAAGTGATTACGGAATCACTTACCTCATGAATCCGTGTCCACATCCGTTTCCACGCCTCTTCTTGACCCGTTAGCCTTTCGCGCTTGAGTCCGTCTCCACATGATTCCTATACTTTCATGTCATAGAAATCACGCTATCATTAGCATACTCATTTGTACATGATAACAATCGTATCAATCCCATATTTCACACTTAACTTTCATCAATCATTTCTAACAAACATAACTCATATAATCATGTTCGCATACGTTTAACTCATGTAACTCATCATGTCATTACATTTAACACGGATTGACATTACATGTACCATACGACTTCTCATTAACCTATATTTACCATCACGAGTCAACTCATGTTGCTTATACTTAGTTGACTTTCAAAAGTCAACTATTAACCATACATATCTATCGACTTATCAACATATTCCCGTAACATCATAATCGACTATACGGACGACACTATATACATTTTATCATTCACTTGATATACGTACTACCTTTTAAGCATAACGTACAACTAATTCATACACAATCTTCTAGATTCATACATAGTTCATCAAATGCTTCTACAATCCAACATGGGGTATTTAAATTAAACATCAAACATGTTATCATCACATTTCATTCACTTCATCTACAACAATTCATCATTTCTTATCCCATTTCTTTAAACATTCACACACATGTATGATTTCAAACATTATTAACATAAGTGAATCATCAAATTACATTACATCATCAAAAACCCACTTCATAACTACTTGTTAATCACTTACAAGTGATTTAATCTTAAGTTCTTCATAACTCATCATACTTTTGATATATGTACTACCTTGTAAGCATAGTGTACAACTAGTT